>DVZL01003842.1:0-13535 GCA_018236625.1 Lasaia peninsularis
CCTGATGGTAAGAAATACACGTCGCCTATAGACACCAAAGGTGGAAATGGTGCGTTGCCAACCTGAGGCTGGGATGGCAAGCTTCTAGCGTAAGTTCATGTACATGCACATGTTCATGGTTTACGTGAATAAAATTATCCGAATCTGAATAAAAATAAGACAACTCACTTGTTTTGCTTCGCTTTCGTGGGGGCAGGCTATTAGCCCTTATGTGAAAGATTACTGGCTACCCTACCCTCCAAAGTGGACCACGACAATGTCAATAGGTAGGGCATTGGATTTTAACTAGGGAAATTGATGAACAACACTACCATTTATGGTCTTATCACCCAGTAAAGACCCAGTTAACCAATGCGAGGTCTTACGAGCCGCATGGTTGGGAGACAAATGATCTATCCTACACAAGGAACCCGGAATAAAACGAGGAAAAATAA
Organism: Lasaia peninsularis; assembly: GCA_018236625.1. NCBI lineage: Eukaryota > Metazoa > Arthropoda > Insecta > Lepidoptera > Riodinidae > Lasaia > Lasaia peninsularis. The sequence continues at coordinate 435 of DVZL01003842.1, forward strand.
ACTCACCTCCCTGACATAATAGCCGGAATAGCTTGGGCCTGTATAGGTGTGGGTTTTTCAAAATTAAGCTTTTTCAATATATCCATTTCCTTCTTACTTATACCGCAATGGGCCCACGTTTTAATTGGCTTCGGGCACCCCTTTCCTTTTACCCTGATGCCTTCCAACTCAGTTCTGTAAGCTTCTACCTCTTCCGGTGTCATCCTTGCTAATTCGCTTAGCTAGAAAAATATAAATTATATTTTGACATAGTATTTTGAATGTGTATGTGTGTTTTGGGTCTATAACACCTCTATTTTCTTCTATGGGTACTTGGACATGACGATATTTTTTTTTTTTATTTCGAATATTTCAATGAAATTGTACAACAAATAAGCAGATCCAATTTATAAATTTTAAGAAATATACACCACTTATAGAAACCAATTGTGCCAATATAGTGCTTGGATGAGCAAATTTTATTATAACCTAGGTCTATACCGCCCAAGTCTTTGTTATGTCAAATGTACGCTACCCATAATACTTGTGGAGCAACGCTTGTACACCGCATTAGTAGGATTGAATGAATTGTCGGTGTAAAAATGAGAAAGGATGCTACAATTATACAATACAGCTGTGGATGGCTGTAAATACCCGGAGAGATCGAGGTTGACATTCCATGACCAAATTGGTTTTGTTCTATCTGAGGGTGGTGTCAAGAGAGTAATAAATTTAGACAAAGCCAGTCAAGTACGTATCATATCACATACTACCTACCCCGCACAAGACCTGGCGTGAACAAAGGTACCCTTAAAAAGAGAGCATACTCATTTCTCAAAGCTGGGCAACGCAACAGTGATACCCCCATTAAGGTTGTTCGTGGGCGGCAGTAATCACTTACTATTAGGTGAACTGCTTGCTCGTTTGTCTCCTTTGCCATAAAAAAAAGTTCTTAATCGCATATATTGCAAAGCTAAAATTCATAAAAATCGGTCCAGTCATTATGACATAAAAACGGAGAATAATTAGAAGAATAAACATTTTCGCATTTAAAATATTAGTGCCAATAAGAAAAGCTAAAAAATAGCTACCTCTGTATAAAAAGCCTTCCTGAAGGGCATATAATCCAAGCTGGCATGGTCAACCTTAGCAAGCTCCTTTCTTTGCTTTGAAGCCAGATTTGCCGCTGCATCTTTTATATCCTCTGTCTCCTCTTCAGACGAATATTCAAGACCATCCTGATTCTGTTCAATCAATTCACCTGCAATTTTTTTCCATTTGAACAAACTGCAATTAGCAATTCATGTGAACAAACGACGATGCTTTTAAATGTATCCGAAAGTTATATATTCATAGATTGGAATATAAAAAATATTTTTAAAAAAGTACCTTCACGCCCTTTATCCCCGAAGGGGTAGGCAAAGGTGTGCTAGTATATCCACAACTCGTAAGTCCAGTCAGTAGATATACTAGAACACCCACGATCAGCCAAGGTATACGATATTTTAATCAGCCTAAACCTTACAAGCGGTTCTTGTGACGCGTCTATAACATACTAATTAACGAAAAACATCAAATATTAAAACTTACTGTTTTAATATTTGATGGATACGGTATTGTACCCATCATGAGTCCAACTCTCACTCGGCTGGATTAATTATATACCATGATAAAAATGTTACCATATGTATTATTAATTAGAATAGTAAATATACCTTTATTTTTCTCACTGACTTTCTTCTTTGCAGTACCCGTTAAAATGACAATACCAGTGCCCCCAGTAGTCGGCACACTGATCCCACGGGCTTGGTCCATTTGATTAACTTTACGGACTTCCTAAAATGTAAATGCACTGTTAATACATATACATACCAATATATTATCACGGCACCTCTGTGTTTTGTCGATCTATCATCTATAATTATTTTTACATGACTGAACCTTAGGATCATGCTCTTTCTCTTTTTTACAGAGACACTTTCTTTCAATCCCACTCTGTATCTGATCTCACTATTACCAATGCAGTCTGCGAGTGTTACTCCACAAAAGTTACAGAGCGCAAACATTTCGACCATATTCATCTTACTTATGTACATGCTGCTTCTGACACATCCAACTCTGTTAGTAATATATTGGAATAAGTTATTACTCAAACTACAATTTTAGCGGTGCTTATTAAAATTTACATCCAAATAATTCTACATGAACTTTAGCAACAATATTACACTTTAATTGCCAGTGACTTCATCCACATTTGAATTTGATTAAATAAAAATAGCCTAACTTACTCCTAATTACATCACATCATTCTTTTAATGAAAAGTCTCACTGTAAGATAACTGAAATAACAAAATGCATCAGTATTATCAGAATATAAAGAATTGGAACACTGACCTGTTGTACTTCCTGCATATAAGCATCTAAGGGGTCAATTTCATCTTCTTCCTCCTTCTTTTCTTCCACCACTTGCTTTTCTTTGGCTTCTCCATCCTCACCTGAAATGTATTAAATAAAGTCATAACACAGCCAACCTTTTAATTCATTTATTTTATAACATAAGTAATATCTTAATTAAACTCCTTTGTAACAAATCTTTGCATTTATAAAAATGAAAATCCAATCATCATGCCCATATCCACGAAGGGTTAGGCAGAGGTACATATTTTTACATCCATGATTAACCGAAGATATTAGGTCTCATGGTGGAAAGTGCATTGTCATATTGGGCACAAATAAAACCCAAAGCTACATTATGTTTCTCTCCGCATATTAACAATAACTAGTTGATTAAAGTTTATTAAAACACAAACCTTCATCACCAGAATCATCTTCTAGTGACCATTTCTTGCTGGTAGGCACTTGAATGTTGGTAACAATGCTACCCTTTTGAACTTCTTTCTTAGCAGACTCAATTTCTTTTCGTTTTCTCTCTGCCCTCCATCTTTCTATTCTGTCCCTTCTCTTCTGCATTTCTGCTTCAAGGCGACTTTGTTCTTCTTCCTAGAATTATATGATTTATACCGTCCATATTTTTATTAGGGCTTGTGGTCATAGATTCTACAAATGACCTAAATACAGTCATATCCCATTTAACGCAAATTTGAAGATAACGCGATAACCTTGTGTAATTATTACTGATTAATCCTTAATAAATTCATCCAAGAGACCAAAAAATGTGTTAAGTCTAACAAGGAACAAAAAAGGCTAAATTGAATATATAAATTAGTGAATTGACTAATAATTTGTCCTACAGAAGTCAAAAGTTTGAAAGGTTACACAAAGTAGAGAAAAAAAATGAGTTGCGAAAGGGTCTCAATTTGTCAATTCAACATCATAATAACTTTACTTTATGTTGTTTTAGTCTTAATAATATGAATTGTTTATTACCATCTAACAATTTATTAAACACTCTAATTTTTAAAAATTAGTGTTTTTTAAAATTAAAAAAATTAAAAACTAAAGCCCTACTCATGCCATGTAATTTCTAATTAGTTAGATAAACAAAGATTTTAACTATTTGCTATTTAAATAAAAATATTAAAATAGATACAATGCTTGTAGCCTATTACATATAATAACAATTTTTCTACTCACTTTATCTGCAGAACCTATGTTATAATCACCGGGTTCAGCTTTAGTAGACTTCTCTTTTGATTTAGATCTTTCCTTCTCTCGATCTTTATTATCCGGGCTTCTCTTCCTAGACTTACTACTAGAACCATTTCTTTTGTCATCTCTTTTATCACTGAAAACAAAATTATTGCTATATTTTTATTGCATTAGTATAAAAGTTAATCTTTTAAAATATAAAAATTTATGTATAAATAAATAATAGTTTAAAAAAACTAAAAAACACGCTTTTATTTCTTGTACAACTAAAAAGTAGAAAATAATTCTAAGTTATGAGAGTTAATGTTACAGGGAGAGAAAACCAAACTTAAGTTTTTAATAAAATAATTTCATTCAGAGTAAAGTAGATATTCTGAAAATATAACAAACAATTACCGCTCGTCTTTTCTACAATCTAAATAAATATAGCGGTAACAACTTAGCAATAATCACATATGTTGTATGGGAGGTCCCATTAAACATTTACTTTATTCTGTATTATGTACCTATTGATTGTTATAGCAGTAAAAGAAAAACATTCCAATGTGAAAATTTCAACTATGTAGCTAACACTATTCATAAGATACAGCCTGGTAACAGGATGATTGACACATAGAGAGATAACCAGTGGACTCTTAATATTAGGGTCCCCTTTTTACCTTTTCACTAGGAAACCCAAGAAAATAACATAAAAGTAAGGCGGATCTACTTGATATAACCATATTGTACTATACATTAGATATATTATTATATTACATTGTATACATTGTGTTATGCATTATTTCATTTCAATCTTAAGTAGACGAAAAATGGACTTCTAAGGCTACAGATTACATTTGCAGTTTAACTTTAAAATGTATTTAAGAATTACTAGTTGAGTGTGTAATATAAATAAAATTTATAATTTATCTTATAAGATACTAGTAAAATAAGTCCATCTTAATGAAATTGCCACTGATTGAAAAGCAAATTATGTCAACCTAATTAGTCTAAATCTAAGATCTTTATTATTTTTTTTAATCAGTATACGTATTCGGCACGCATTCTACTTCAATTAAATTAGATAATTCACTATCCAGTAAATAAATACGAAGTTTTACCTTTTGCGATCGCGATCGCGATCTCTATCTCTATCTCGGCTTCGATCCCTCTTTGAATCACGTTCTCTGCTACGGCTGCGTTTCCTTTTCGAAGATTTGGAGCTTCTGTCCCTACTTCTTGATCGTGAACGGCGTCTTTTACGATCAGGGGTCGGTGAGCGACTGTTCGAACGCCTGCGATCACGGTCCCTATCACGATCACGACTGTAACATAATATATCTTGGGTAAAAACAAATATGCATAGGAAAAACAATGACTACAAGGCATACTCACCCACTTCTAACCATCTTGTTTAAGCTGTAAGCGAAACAAACTCAAACATTCGTCAAACCCTAGTGTTATCATATAATTAATCATCAATAATGCACATTATTTTGCATTGTTTTATCACTAAAAACTAGTAATAACGAACATCACAAACTTTTATTTCGAAATACAATTACAAAAAGTAGGTAAGTAACTCAAGCCTCGAATAGAAAATGTGGATACATGAAATGTCAAATCACAACATGTCAATGTCAGAAATGTCGCAAATCTATGACTCACAGTTACATTAATGTATTTTTCTAAATAAGGGATAGCGAACAAGCACATTACCCAATTTTCCTGATTGTGGGTGCCTTGTTGTCGTATTATAGCCGGGTTATTAGGCTATCCGACTCTCCAGACAGAAAAGGTTCAAAAATCAACACTTAACTGTCAATATCATACGTAATCTGTGGTTCTACTAACAAGTAACAAACATAAAATTGTCAGTTGCCACATGACACTTGACAAACTAACCTAAAAACTAAAATATCGTCTGTTTACCAACTAACAAATTTTTTACCGTATATTTGTGTTGAAATTTATGTTAAAGTATCTTTTAATACTTTAAAAACACGACAGACAGAACATAGAACCCTTAAAATGGCAGATGACGGTGAAAATGTAATTGAATATATTTTCGCATTTACGGTAATAATTTTTCTGTTAGGTTTTTGTGATAATAATTGTTTTGTATATTTTAGGTAGCGGTTATGACTGTTAAAGAACCATTAGATTTAATACGACTAAGTTTAGATGAAAGAATTTATGTAAAAATGCGAAACGAACGTGAGTTACGAGGCAAGTTGCATGTAAGTAGAAAGATATTTCGTTGTATCTTACTGTAATAGTTAATAGTTTTTCCTCAAATTGTTGAACTTGCTCACTTGCCTATAAGTTTAGCCATAAGTTAGGTAATTGCTTAAATCTAGATGCTATAACTAGATTATATTTTTAATACATAATTTTTTTGGTTGCTGCCTTGTATATGATTTTAGATCAATTTGTCCAGAGATATTTATTTTATTTACTAAGACAGGGGCATGCACTTCATAGAGGCACATAAGCATTGTTTATGCTTTGAGACAGGAGGTGCTCTGATATATCTGATTAAACTCCGGCATTTCACTATGATGATCACATAATCTATCAAACTAAATAAAAAAAGCTAAAAATCTAAAAGAAAAATTTTTTTGTACTGAGTACTCTACCACATACCCAGTTTCATAATCTTGTGCATGCCGCTGTACTAAGATAAGCTGTACAAGCTTCTGCAAATACTTAGGTAATTTCTAAAAAACAGGATACCTTTGCAAAGCCCTGAAAACAAGATGTCTGGTCACCTTGCAAATACACTTTGCATATTATGGTATACTAGCTGTCCGCCCGCGGCTTCGCCCGTGTGAATTATTTTAATAACACAGACAACTTTCAAAGGGCATACATTTTTCCTACTTATAATATTTATTGCGTAAAACATACCTTTTTTTTAATGAAGTCGGTTAAAAAGTAGCCTATGTCCTTTCCCAAGTTTAGTTCTATCTTAATACCAAATTTCATCAAAATCCGTTCAGTGGTTTAAGCGTGAAAGCGTAACATACAGATAGACAGACAGAGTTACTTTCGCATTTATAATATAAGTACGGATTTTTACAGTAGTATATAGAGAAAAGTGAAGTTTGTTTCTACAACTGCAAATAATATATGTGTTGGCAGTGATTATTTATGTCATGTAAAATTTGTTATTTTTTTAATATTTTAGAATAAGCACATGCATTTGACCAACATTTCACTTTTTATTAATTTATTTTGTATTTCTTATTTTTTTAGGCATATGATCAGCACCTCAACATGGTTCTAGGTGATGCAGAAGAAACTATTACAACAGTAGAAATTGATGAAGAGACTTATGAAGAGGTATACAGAACAACTAAAAGGAACATTCCAATGTTGTTTGTGAGAGGTGATGGTGTTATTTTAGTGTCTCCACCAGTACGTGTCGGAGCTTAAGTTAGGAAATAAAATAATTAAGCTTTTTTTATTGGTTTTATTTTACATTTGTAACCTTGTAGACATTTTCAAGAATTTGTTTATTTATTCTAAACCTATCTTGCTTGTTTTCAATAAATACTTATTAGCAAGCCTACTCACTTGTACCGAATCTCTCCTTATACAAATATATTATGAAGGGTGTCTGAGGTGGCTCTGCAAAGACAAGCAAATAGAATACATGCATGAGAAAAGAAAGAGCGCTTTAACATTACTTATGAGCTTCTAACATAAGCCTGAAATTTATGTTAGCTTAAATTTATTTTTCTATTTTAGTTTAGCCAACTTTTTATTAATATTAGTATATTCAAACCACCCAGAAAAATCCGAAACCTTGGAAAAGTAGACCTGGTAAAAAGTAGGTCAACGGCCTGCCGAACCTATGGGACTTAGTGGTACCGTTTTTGCGCCATTTTTGTTTTCGATGGTGGCGATTACCAGAGCGTGTCACAAAAAATCCAAAATGGCGGAAACAAGATGGCCGCCATACAAAATTGATTCTTTTATAATTTTTAAACGGTTAGAGGTACGGATTCGCTTCCATAGCAAAAAGTGGTGGGGGTCGATAGGGCGATTAACAAGTGTCCAAATTAAAAGTCCAAAACTCCGATCCCAACTTAATGGCTGTTAGAATGTATAACAAATTGCCTACCGTAATATAAAAATAACCGCATATTTTTTATTAATCAAAAAAAATATTAATAGAAAAAAAATATTATTTTCTAAATGACTATATTGACTGGATAATAATATGGTAATATACAAAAAATACAATTAATCGGCTACAACTTTACAATATCTAGATTATTATTTTTATTTGTGTAATTGATGATTTGATTTGATATAAAGACTTCCGTTCTCAATGTACTGGACCATGTGTAGAATAGACTATTTACCTTCCTGCCTAGCACGTGGTAGGTAAGGAAAGGTCAATCAATGGGCTATTCCAATTAGACCTGTTACTAGTGGTTAAGTGTGATGTAGCATCTTTACCGGGTAGGGATCCACCGCCTTACCTAGTTCCGCCACCATAATGACACTGCCGTGTTCTAGTCCGGAGGATGGGACAGCAAATAGACTTGCATATTATGTCTGATACTCTCGCCAGAACTCGAAAAGTCTATTTCATTAAATACTAGCTTTCCCAGCGATCTTCCGAACCACTTAATACATGAAAATTAAATCCAAAACCAAAATAATGAAGAAACTTCTCTTTTAAATTTAATTTAATTTCTGAACAATTGAAAAATACTGACATTAATATTTATGCGATATTTACTAAATGATCCTAGTGCGATACTAACCTCACTCCATCGTTTTGTCTTCCCGGAACCCCTCCACTAAAACTTATACTTTAAATCATGGTATTAAAGTTCAAATTGACTGAAGTATTATTACGAATTTTTTGCATGGGAATATAGAAATGTTGTTTTTAGATTTTTTCTCCCCGTAAGAACCATCTTCGTACTTCTTATTATAAAAAAAAATCAGCGAAATCGGTTTCTCGAGTTTTGCGCTTACCAACAAATTTAGCTATCCATTTTTTTATTATATAAGAAGATGTGTTAAATAAAAACGAAGGTTCTAAACTCAGATTATAAACCTATTGTTTTATAATCTGAGGTTCTAAAATTGAATGTTTTCTTGTCATATTAAAATTTTAGGACAATAGATTAAATAAATATAAATATTTATTTATCATAGAATAAATTGCTTTATCCGGAATACGAACCCGATGCCTCGTGCATCGAAGTCGGACACCAATTACAATCTTCATAACCAGCAAGTTTAAAATATTGTTTATAATTTTTCACAATCATTTACAGCGTTTACAAGTCCAAAAAAGTCACGGTAGAGTAAGAAATACAAACACTCGGCAATTATCGGGGTGTAATTTACATGTTAGGTAATATAACAAAACAAAATACACGTGTTTGAAGTTTCACTAAATATTGTGAAATATACATAGATAAGATTAATCTTTTGTTTTTTTGATAAAAGTGGTTTTAAATAAAATTAGTATAAATTTCCCGCGCGTCTCCGTAGTAGGTACTCAACCGTACACGGCTTGCCAATATCACATTATGGGATAATCGAGGGTGCATGTATATGCACCTCTAGCTAACACTTCAGGGATATGGGCGTGACGATATTTTTCGTCAAAATTATACACTGGGTCATGATGTCTGCTAATTTTGAACTACGAAACCCATGACTTTCGTATATTTACGGAACAATCCCTTTTACAAAAACCTAAAAGGGAATATGCTAATTTTAAATTTAAATCTTCTAAAAGATTGAGATTTAGGATAGAAACATCCACTGACCGGTCTTGGGAAAAAAAACTATATCTATATACAAATAAATAAAATTTGACTTTATACCTACTGCATATGTATGTTTACAAGGTACATACACTAAAACATCATTTTTTAGAATTTTTGTCTATCTGTTTGTCTGTTTGTACCCGCTTATCTCCGGAACGGCAAGGCCGATTTTGACGGGACTTCCACTGGCAGACGGCTAATATAATAAGGAACTTTTATTTTAGAAATATATAAAATAGTTTAAAAAAAACACGGACGAACTCACGGGCAAAATTTAATATTATACGAGGGCTGAGTTTGAGGCACAGGGATGTGACTGTGGCCACTTTATCCACTTTTGGAATGATAAACTAAATATTAGGACTTTAAATTCGCTATTATTCCATTAGTATATATTGCAGTGGCCCGGATTGGTTAACCTGCAATGGAAGACTCCAGATGTCAAGGTATTTTATCATATTTTTTCTTTAGAAAATATATTACTTATCCACCATCAGAAGTTCAATAAGTAATTGCTGAAGGCATGAATCTAAAAGTAATATCCTGAAAACGAACTGTCTCGAACATGTAGTATTGCTAACTCTTTCTAAACTGGCAAACAGCCTTGTGTGAGTGAGTCAGCTGGTCCTATGAGATGTTTAATATTGCGGTCAGGTTGTTATTAGCAATGTCATCTTCAGATACCTGACTGACCAACTGTATCGCTGGAAAAATCAGTGATTCCAAAATATTTCACTAGATGGCATTAAAGCTATTATATCACATAAAAACTAGCAAGCAGGTTAAATTTATAGTTTCTGCGTGTTTGTGCCTGAATCAATTATGATAACTTACATCAGTATTTTTTATGGTTCCGTACCCAAATAGTAACAACGAAATCTTAATTCTAAGACCCCACGAACAGTCTGTTTGTCACCAGGCTGTATGTCATATAACTACCTACCATGATAGCTAGGCTATTGAAATTTTCACAGATGATATATTTCTGTTGCCGCTATAACAACAAATACTTAAATATAGAGTAAAGTAAATATTTAATGGGACTCTCACAAAACGAACAACAGATGTCGCTATCCATATTTAGATTGCGGCATCAAGATCAAGGAGTCGCTTGATATTTTCTCAGACTGTTACATATTATTTACTTCATAACAAACAGCTATAATTAAGTCATAGACAAATAGTAAATAGACAATAGGTAAGGTACGAAACCCTTCATGCGCAAGTTTTTATCATATTAAACTCAATATTTCATCAGACAAAATGATATTATATGATGCAATAGGTAAATTAATGAATCATGTGATCCATGGAAGGACATAGGTTATTTTTATCCTGCTCAGTTGCTGAATGAGAAGTAGAAATAATCGTAACAATTGCATTATATTATCACAAAAACTATTTGATTGTTGTAATAATACCATATTAAATATCTTAATTGTATATATTATTAAAAGTTATACATATTACAATAATTAGAGTCCGACAGAAGCTGGTTTTCCGGCCGAAACAGAAACTGAAACTCACTTACTTCTGTACCTACTGTACTAGGTGGTAGTCTTACAATGACTCGCCCGGATTGGTACCACTGCCTTACCTATTCCTGCCACAATAGCGGCAGTGCTCGCCATTGTCGTGTTCTGGTCTGGAAGGTAAGGTAGCCGGTAAACTTACTCACGCATCCCATCTTCAACTTAATCAAAAGTTTTATTGAAAAATAGTTTTCAAATTCTTCAGAGTAAAAAAATATCAAATTTTACTGGTATATTTCATTTTTGTGTGTCAACAAAAAGACAAGTTAATGAACATATAAATAAAAAATCCGTCAAGTGCGTGTCGCACTCGTGCACGAAGGATTCCGTATCATTTATCTATAATAACGGCTTAGTTTGTGCTTAGGCTTAGTTAAATAATTTTTCTATTTGTTGTTATAGCGGCAGTAGAAATACATCATTGGTAAAAATGTCAAGTTTGTAGCTATCACCATTTTTTATAAAAAACCGCAAAAATCATGTTTATTGTCTGAAAGATGTCTTTACTTATTTATCATATTACGATTCTAGTAGTTGTTGTTACAGCGGCAACAGAAATACATAATCTGTGAAAATTTCAATTGTCATGAGATACAGCTTGGTGACAGACAGACGGGCAGTGAAGTCTTAGTAATAAGGTCCCGATTTTTACCCCTTAGAAACGGAACCCTAATAATGAGGACGGCACAGTAATCTATTCAATAATTTCATTAACAAATATTCTTACACAATATCAAATATTATACAACCGTATTCTTAAAAATATATTTCACAAGTTTCAGTCGAAAGTTTCGAAAGCTCCCATCTCTGTTTTGTAGGTCTTGTGGAAAAGACAACGCCAAACACTTTTTGTTGGTTATGGTTATCGAAAAAGTTACAGAAACATAATAGAGGTTTATTGGACACAGATGGAGCCACCCGCAATGTTAGCTCATAAAACTTAAAACGAGATTCTGTTTGTGTTTTACTAGTTTATGTATGTTCTAAAAGTCTTTGCGTTTTAGTTTCTGTAATTCCTAAATAGTAGATTCAAAGTTTTATTACGAAATTGATTTTGTTAAAGACCAAGCAATATTCGACGCTATTCTTATGAACAAAAAAGCTCATAAGTTCGAGCAAATCCTACATCACGATATTAAAGTTTTTTAACCACTGGCATATAGGTACATTTAATATTTTACTTTTTACTATTTCGAAGTCTCTCTAATACAGCCCTCTCCCTAGCCCGGTGATATTGTAGAAGTCCCCAAGACGTACACAACAATTAACATTTCGAAAAAAAAAATCTAATACATCACTGTCAAGGAACACTTTAACGAGGAAAATGTTTCTATTTTCATCGTTTCAGTTTACATTACATTGCCCGGGATTGGAATTTGTCCGAAGTGGCGATAGGCTTGCCACCTATCACATCATTTGCCCTAGTACCTTGTCTCATCGTGGGTGTGTTCTAGTAAGTATATCTACTGGACTCACGAGTCGTGGATATACTAACACACCTTTGCTTACCCCTTAGGGTATAATAGGCGTGAAGTTACTGCAATGTGGGATATTAATTTTGAAATAAAAAAAATATCATGAAATAAAAAATAATAATTGAATGAATAATGTTCTAAAAATAATTTTAAAAAAAGTTGAGAGGTGTCAAGGGACACCCGGATGGAACGAAGTTTACGATTATCTTTTTTATTACAATTCTTTCACTAATTGATCGATAGTAAAAAATTAATCGTCGAAATACCACAATGTTCAATGCGAAATAGAAACAAAAATATCTGGCTTGCTTTCGATAAGAGAGAGAGACAGACAGATAAACATGCGCACGCCGCACAGCTTACAATAGCATAAAGTGTCGTTACAACTTTTCGTGAGAATTTTTTCCGTCTAGCCCCCTTTCACAATCCGCGATAAGGAACTTCGTTCCAAAACCAATGTAATAATGAAAAAAATAGTTACTTAGGTAAAAAGAAGATACAAATATAATTTCACATTTTTATGTTACAATATGTAGGAAAGTTAGAACACGACATCCCTCATTAGGACACAAAACAAACAAAATGGCGGGCAAAGTAAAATCTGTGCATGAATTTTTAAATGGAAAATTTTTTTCACAGTCACCTACGAAATTAGTGGAATAGCTGTTAGTGTGAAAAATGCAATTATACCGTCGTCGGGTCATTAACAATAGTCGAGGGCCG
>DVZL01003843.1:0-13535 GCA_018236625.1 Lasaia peninsularis
GGAATGCAAAATTTCGGTTCGCTATTTTGAAATAAACGTCATTTGAGTTTTGAATACGCACGAATATGTTTCATTGCCTTATTAAAATCGCGGATTTTGTTGTTATTATTTTTTTTTTATTTTTTCATTATTATTTTGTTACTGTTGTAAGTTTTGTTAATTATTGTCTTAATTTTATCGTTTTTGTTATTTGTTATTGTGTATTTATGTATAATGGAATGGATTAATAGTAATAATATTATAATTATTAATTTTATTTCTATCCATATTTTTCTACGGATGCTTGCAGCAAGTCCTTTACTAATAATTTATTGAATATTTAAAAAAATAAATATTTTTTCCTTTGACCCAAATGTTGGGAACTTCTGATCGTTTGTTTACATAATTTATGCCTTCTCGTGACAGATAGTATAGAACTACATATACACTAATATTATAAAGAGGAAAGATTAGATTGTTTGCTTGTATATATGGACATAGCTACGAAAATACTTGACCCATTTAAAAAATATCACTTAGCTTAAAAATTACCATTAGAAGCCAGAAAAAATATTTTAGACATATCCCTGATGAACAAAAGCTACTTTTTACCGCGGGAAAATGCTTGGTTGTAAGAATTATCTTTCCTTACTTATCTTTTTCATATAAATCCTAAATAGCTGAAAATATCTGAAATGGATATTTCGATAGTATGTTGGATGATTTAAAAATAATATTGGAACTGATAGGTGGCGCTGCTGTCGATATGTCAAATACGTAAACGGCTTGACCAATCAGGTTGAAATTTTGTGTGTGTATTTGCATGGTTTCACAGACACGAATGTATTATGTCTTAATCTATCATTCTATACATTTAAATAAATAAGAATCGCCCTAATATTATACGCGCTATGATATTATGCACATAACTCAGAACAACTGCAACAAATGTCTTATCATTTAAACGGGTACAACAACCGTATGAAGTCGGGTCGGACCGCGTTAAAAGAATGTAATTTTTCACATATAACTTATAATTGAAAACTATCTGTATAGCCAATTGCTTTCACGTTTTACAGCATCATCAGGGTTAAAGCTTAAGATTAAGATGATGAATAAATATGTGGAAGTTTCACCAAGCGCCAACGATTTATAATATAGAATCTACCATACAATACACATTGGTACGTTTCCAAACCTAGCCAGTCAGGAGAAAAAAACGGCAAAACAAACCTAATATTTCATGAGTCACATGCTCACCCAACTTATGACATAAATTCCGTATAGTATATAATATCATTTTGTAACGCAAGTTATTTAGAAAGGCTCTATTAAGTGTTTCTCGTTAGACACATGGCGTAAGGATTCATTTTTCCTCTTAAAATATTTTTTGTAATATCTGTTCGCTTTATAAATGCTATTTTTTTAAGAAATTTGAAATGCGGTACCGGATTGATGTTAATATTTGCAAATCAGTGCTTTTTGTATTAACTAGTGGCCGCCCGGTAGTCGAAATTCGACCATAATAAATTTACATTATAAGTTATTTTGCGATAATTAAAATAAAGATTTAAGACATTTTGGTTTGTAAAAACTCTTTCAGCGTTTACTAAAATATGTTCTTGACAATTATATTCGTAAATATAAAACCTTAAAAAAACATTAAACAAAATAAACAATCTGACACCATAGTATGTGGGCGTGTAACAAATACTTGTGTTTGTGTGTCAAATGTATGGTAGTGTGTGTCATGTTTTAATTATTATTATTAAAACCTTTTATTTAACTTGTATTGTATGTATGTAAGTATGTATGATCGAATGGAATCTTAGAATTCAATTTTGAAGTAAATATTTTCACCCGATTAAGTTAAAATTTTGTATACCTACACGTTTAGTTTGGATGACAATGCACGATAAGGTAAATGACATCATTCTAAATCCAATATGGCGGATCAACCAAGATGGCGGAATAGTTGTTTTTAAAGCACTTCTACAATAAAACCTATCAAATGAAAGGGCTCGTTGAGAGCAATTCTAAAAGTTAAAAAAGTTTTTTTTAAAAACTTTTTTTGCCTTTTCACTTAATGATTTTATGTACTTGATATATATTATTATCGAAAAATATAAGCGTTCTAAAATTCTAAATTTCATGCTCCTCCTTACGCGTAATTTTAATAAAAAGTAATTTATAGGTTTTTCTTCTCCTATTAATATTGCGATAATAGCTTTATCATAATATTACCGAATTTTATAGAATTACCGAAAAACCAACCGCTCAAATACATGGGTTCGATTAATATTGTGATAATATATATGGTTTATGGTTCCTATTAATACTGTGGTAATAGTTTTTCATAATATTACCGAAAAATCAACCGCTCAAATACATGGGTTCGATTCCCATCGAGGGAAGGCATTTTGAGTTGTCAACCAGGTTTTAATATTTTAAAAACATTCCTGGAAATATTTTAGTATTTTTAACAAGCATGTATTTTGATAACTTTGTTCAGATTTTACTATTATTATATTCATAAAATGAGCTCTTTTGTTCAAATTTTTCGGTGGCGATGTCAAAAGTCTCCGAGACCGGTATGTTTGTATGGAGAGAAAAAGAAACGTGGAGTAAATTAGGCAAGTATGCAGGGACCGGGACACTTGGTTCTTGATACTCTCCGTCCTCACCACAAGGGATTTGGCGTGAAGATATATATGTACGTATGTATTTTTTGTTCATAAAGACCTTAAGGGAGAAACTTCTAAGGGTTAATGAACACATTCACGTCAATCAGGCAAAAAGTGAAAAGGTCATAATAAAATAACCATTGCTATGATACCGAGTTAAACCTGTAGATTATGACGCATATAATACAAGTATATGAATAATTGCCATAAACCAATGTCCCAATATCAATATAAAAGACCAGGTAATGTCATTGGATATCATTCGAAATAAAGCTACAGTCGAAAGCTTTCGCAGTCTAGACTTACATTTCCGTAATGCTCGCCTTGAGGGTGTTTTTGTTGTTAGTTATATGTATTCTAACTGTGAACGGGGTCCCGTTTCTGTTTTCATTGTTTGGTGACTATAAGGACTATAGAGAGAGCAGAGGTAGAAGCCTAGCTCGACCACCACCAGAGAAGACCTGGAAGGAGCTGTGTGATGTTCACTATCCAGATGCTGGAACAGTTGGAGGAGCAGCAGGAGTTGTGTGTCTTGGATAAAAAGTGCGGAAAGTGTATTTGTTGGTGTATTTTGTAGATTTATTATTTATTATAGACTAGCGACCCGTCCCGGCTTCGCATGGGTATACTGTACATGTTATATACATAAAAACCGTCCTTTTGAATCACTCTATCTATTACAAAAACCGCATCAAAATCCGTCGCTTAGTTTAAAATATTTAAGCATACATAGGGACAAACAAAAAAAGTAACTTTGCTTTATAACAATATGTAATAATTTAATTACAGATTTTATAAAACTCAGTGATATATTGTAGTCCCGGTTCTCTGGGTCGAAGATCGTGAGTTCGATTCCCAGGTAGGACAATTTGTTCTTCTATTTGTTTTTAGTTAATCTGAATAACAAAAATTCCGTGGGCTATTATTTGTTCCCGATATAGCGACGGAATTTCCTAATTATAGATCTAATATCGTTGTGGGTGCATACGTACCTCCGTCTACCTCTCCAGAGTTATGGACGTGACGTTATTTATTTTTAATTTTATGTTTCATAAAAGGTCACTCAGTTCACAACTTTGACATTCAGTTAAGACTGTAGATAATTAAAATTAATATTTTCTTATTTTGACCAACACCTCAAATGTTTTATGCCTATATAAGATGGGGCTTTCATTTTACAAAAACACACAAAGTGTTGTAATTTTTTTCTTTGTTTGCTATTATGGCTTTCAAATTCGATCCAGCCGTTTCAGAGATAAGCGGGTACAAACAGACAGACGGACCGACAGACAAAAATGCTAAAAATACTATTTTGGTATATGTACCTTGTAAACATATGTATATATGCATTTAGTTAAAAATACGGCTATTTTAATATACTCCAAGTTTTTTATTTGTATAGATTTAATTCTTTATTTTCAAAGATCACATTACAAAGGGCGAATCTATTTCCAACAAAAGATATTTCTGTCAGCTGACTCGTAAAATAAAAATATAAAAAAAAACATAAAAAAGTGTACAATCACGTGGGACATTAAACATGATTAGAACTTATTTAATATTAATTAATTTAAATAGAATTCATTTTAAGTTTTCCTGCTGTAAGTTTGTTTTAATATAATGTGTTGAAGATAATGTGTTGTTTCATTTTAGATACAGGTTTTTAGACTAACATGTTTAAGAAGTGCCTTTCTAAATCCCCTGAACAGCAAACCAAAAAATGACAATTAAATGGCCGCTATTATTATTGGTATCTTATGAAATAAATAGTAACAGGCCAGTCATAGGCAATGTCATTAGTAATTATTTTATTCCTTCAAAAATTATATATTTAAAAATTATTCCTGAATAAAAAAAAGTTATTTCCGTAATATTCAGGAAGTAGATACAATTATCTCCATCAATACAAATAAATAATAATCCTTAATACTAACTCATGAATTTGTTCTTTTGAACAACTCACTACGTCATCGAGATAATAAATATTTTAATGATTTAAAATAAAAAGGAAAAAATATTCTAATTTTAAAGCAAACTAAGTTAAAGGACGGTCCGCAGAAAAATATTTTAGTGTCTTGTGTAAATGACATTGGACTAATATATATATCTGTTTGTGCTGATACGTATTGGTTGGTTTTACTGCCATCTTTTATATGACATTAAAAACAAAAAAAAACGTTTTTTTAATACGTAATATCATATAATAATATAATAATTTTAAATACAATTTAATCTAAATAAGACAAGGCCAGAGGAAAATTACAGAGAACACACATTAATATAGATTTTGAAATGACATTGAGGTCTCTAACACGGGCGCTGTATAAACTGTACCAACTTTTTTCCATTACTCCTATATTTATATAAAAGACACGGTTAAATTATGGAGTGGCAGTCGTGATCATACTTTAGAGAAGTATAGTAATACATTAAAATTAGAAAACGAGTTTCAATTAAAAAAATACAATATAAAACACAATTAAAAATGTACGTGTTTAGAATTTTCTTATTGTTTATTCTAATCTCGTCAATCAATGCAGCGCCATTTTTGTTGTTTTTGCTCGGTGGGTTGTTTAGTGACAGAGAAGCCAGAGCTAAAATGCTCGCTGAAAGAGGACCTTCTCCGGATAAGACATTCACTGATTTTTGTAACGTACACTATTCAGACTCTGGACCGGGACCTGGTGTAGCTGGAGTCATTTGTATTTGACCACATGCAATCCAAGAAGTTGCATCTGACTTGTGATAAGAACAATTATGTTCAGATCGTGTGACAAAGAACTTCAATATCAAATTGCAATGTTAGTGATATTAAGTATATTTATAATTTTGTTTTACATGTACTACATTTAACTTATTTATTGTAGCCCGATAGTTAGATTGTAATATAGTAAAGAATGATGCCGCTACTATGAAGTTTGAATCATCGCAGCTTTGACAGGTATCAGTTATTAAAGGTGATAAAAAAATACCAATAAAAAATAAATCGTTAAATTAAAAATTATTGCAAAAACATTAGCAATCGTGGAAATATTTGGACAAACACCTTTTGCTTTTCATAAACAGTTAGTATTTTAATGAAACAAGCTTTATAATTTACTATCAAAATTTTTCTCCTGTTAACTATAAAAAATATTAACTCGGCAAACAGACACTTTTGATATAACCGCTTAAATTTATTTTATTTCTTTGCTACTTGTTCCCTAGTAAAGCCAAGATAATCTAAATTTATTATAAGTTTATAAAATATACCTATATATATTGTTTTAGTTCGCATAAAAAACTAAAGTCTGGCCTTAGGACGGTATAATAGGATCTTGCGCTATAAATGAAAGTGAAATGTTAGAAAAAAAAGTTACGTCTAATTATTTGGGCACTGTTAGATTGACTGACTCTATGTAAGAAATATAATGCAAAATAAATAATATTTGTCATCGAAAGAAATATAACTGGAAATAATAAATAAAATTTTTAAATTTTCGACTAAGTGTTTGTTTTTTTTTTTGTTTCGTAGTGTATTAAATCTTTCGTTTACTTTCATATCCGATTAAAAATGACCTGGTTATTATGCGAACTGTGACGTCTGGTACGCGGTGTATTACATAGATATGGTACTATGACATTACAAAACAAGTTTTAATTATTATCATGGGATGTAATATGTTATATAACCATGTACCCCTTGGAAATGTGATTTAATATCTAAACTTATATTATAACTGGCTGTCCACCGCAATTTCATTTAGTTCAATTAGAAAACGAATAAAAATCTATAAAATGAAGAAATATAAAGAAATCATGATTACTAAGGGTAGAACAGTTAATAAAATAATCAAAATGAAGTTCGTGTGATTAATAACTTATTTAGATAAGGATCTTCGCAAATAATGTATAATTTTAGAGTTGGTACTTATAAAGGTTATAGATAGGTAAGTTAACCTAGATAACTAGACATAGGCTGTCGTAGAATTTTTTATAGAAGTATTAAAGTAAACAATTTTTAACACGATTTTTGTGTAAGTTTCACAGTATGCATCGCTCATAAAGAAAACCAAAAAAAATAGTTTCCCGTTTTTTAGGGCTTCGTTGTTCGTCTGTTTGTCTGTTTGTCTCCAGGCTGGATCTCATGAACCGTGATAGCTAGACAGTTGAATTATCACAGATGATGTTTTTCTATTGCCGCTATAACAACACAAAATAAATATATAAGGGGGGCTCCCATACGATAAAGCTGATTTTTGCCGTTTTTGTAGGTAATGGTACGGACCGATTTTTTTATCATTTTTCATCGCTAGTGGAGCAAGCGATATATTATTTGTTTGAATAAGTACCTTTGCAAATAATGCATTATTTTAGAACTAATTGGATCAACATAAAAAAGTTATAGTGAGACAACTTTAATAGCTACTCAAAGGCTATCGATTAAATTCTACATATGAAAAATAAATGCTAACCAGTAGTTCCTAAGATTATCAGTTCCAATCAAATAAACAAACAAACTCTATAGCTTTTTAATATTAGCATAGATTACCCCCAGATGTGAAAAAGAAAGTATATAAGTAAATAGTCATCTCAAGGGAATTTAGTTTCTAATAAAACTTGCTCGCGATAAGTTTTTAAGCGTTTAAGAGTTTCGTCGTGAGAAATGTTATCTTTTAGAACAATTTGTGTATTACTAGCGATATTTTTAACGATTGACGCGGCTCCATTTCTTTTCTTGTTATTTGGTAATAGATTGAATACGGTTAAAGATTTGAGGAGTGGTGAAAGTGACTGGAATACTTCTCGGCTGGATTTGGATGATCCTCCCGATAAGACTTGGAAGGATATTTGTAATGTGCATTATCCTGATGCCATTGGTGGATCACCGGGTGCTTCAGGCGTGGTGTGTCAAATGTGATAGATCTTTATATGGAAAAATAATGAAACTATTTAGTTCTGTTACCTAAATAGAGAGTGAAGAACATTTTAGTTCTTTATCAGGTAAATCTAAAAACTCGTGATGCAATTTTTAAAATAATGATAAATGTTGGTTATTGTGTAATTTAAATTATTTATTATTTTAAATATTCCGTCGAAAATATTTAAAAATATTTTTGTAATTAAATTAAAATGAACTCTAGCTCAAAAACCCAAAATTTGAAGTATTTTTTAAATATACCTACTACTAGTTCATTTTTGTATAATTTTTGTTATTTTTTTATTTAATTTTTTTACAAATTTTAATTTTTAAGTAATGTAAAAATGTAGTAGTCTAATTTTTTAATAAAGGAAAATGTTTTGAGCGTTGTTTTATTTTACTGCTTTTAACTATGTATTTGTTTTATGTGTGTATGATTCCACATATTTTAGTACCTAGATGAAAAGTGAATTTGAACCGGCGACTTCGCGGCCGTAAACGAATTTGTAAGAACTAGCAAAATTTTGATAAAATAATCATAATAATTATTGTGCTCAAACGCGGCGACTTCAAACGCCATCTGGCTTACCAACCGACAAATAAAGTCCTTTCACTTTAAATTGTTTTGCTTTTAGCCACTATTGCGTCACTATTAACGTAAAAAACTGGTTAAATATAAATATTTATACATTTTACTGATTAGTATAATAATCAATTCACTTACCTATACAATAATTATTCTTCTTTGTAATATTAGTGGCTTAGTTATTTGTCATTTTCTCGTTAAATCTACAAATGTATATATTTATTACCGTTATACATTTACTAACATCGTAAAGTATAGTATTTTTTTTACAAAAACGAATAAGTTGACATTTCCCGACCAAATAGCTCGTGTATTATCGAAAGATGGTAATAAGAGTCTCTGAAACTGATGTGTATGTATCAAGAGAGTGATGATTGTGGAGGAAGCTAGGCAGGTATGTAGGGATCGTGACATTTGGTACTCGATACCCTCTGCCTACCAAGCAGTGGACCTGGCTTGAAGATATGTATGTAAAACAAGCTTCAATATTCTAATATGTATTCTAATATGTCTGTACTTCAGGCCGATTTTGGTCACAATAAGGGCTTATTTTCTTTACTTGTGGCTTATAATTAATACGTATAGTAAATTATGTATCTTGGAGAAGAAAATAGATTAATTATGTAAAAAACTTAAAAAAAGAAATACCTTCACGCCTATTATCCCCGAATGCTTAGCAAGAGATGTGCTTATATATCCATGACTCGTAAGTCCAGTAGATATACTAGAACAACCCCTATTAGCCAAGGTACTAGGGCCCATGTGATAGGTGGCAAGCCTATCACCTCTTCGGGCAATGTAATGCTTAGTCAGAATAATCTGAAAAACATTTAAAAAAATTAAAGTTGCCCGACCTGGGAATTGAACCCGGGACTCTAAGTGGTCTTACAGGACACAGCCATACCGTTACACAACAGAGGCGTGTAAATATTTGCGGAAGATAGTTTTACATAATTTCTTGTATATATGGCGTTACTAAGTATACAGACACTCGTGTATTATTCGGTAAAACACAAGGGCATATCAATGTCTATAATGAAATAACGTTATATTGAGGAAACAATATTTTTGTTTGGGTTACCGGGTGATTGATTGGAGCGTAACAAAATTAAGCATTAGCGCCCCCTGGGCATGTTTACGTGTAAACTATCGATAAATTTGTAACACATACGTAATTTTTCTATGTATACCTGGTTATTACACTGGAACTGCTAAAACTGACATAATATATATAATCCGATACCTTAAAACGAGAAATCCTTGTATATCTATAAAAATAAATAAAAAGCAAACCTTAAAAAGTTTCTGATAGGAAAGCGTTTATACAAAAAATCCACCAAAAACCTAAAAAATACACTTTATAAAAGTATAAAACTAAGTTTTCTTACTGATTTTTTAAGTACTGTATTGGTAGCGGAATCCTCTTCTTTTAACTTTTTATAAGTATTGATTTCAACTATTTGTATTATGAAGCTAATCTGGAGATAACATTCCTGATAAAGACCCATTCTAATACTTCTTCTTCTTTGCTTATATTATGGCTTCCAATCGTTTTTCACGATTCAATTAGCTACTGTCAAGTATAGATCTAATACTTGTATTGCTAACTCTCTTTACACTGACCGACTTCTCTTTCTGTAAATTTTGTAGAGTTGGCAAATTCATTACAAACAGGTCGACATTGAAACAGCTGGCTCTATGAGATGTTTTTACATTACGGACAGAAGTGTCTCCAGATAATATATTTAGTTTGCACAAACAAATGTTTTAAATAAAAACTCTTTACAAATGTAGACTCCATTGAAACCTGTCAATAACATGTTATTATTTGCTTAATAGGCTCCATATTTTCCCTTTATGTTAATTTATTTGGTTAATATGAGTCACTATTAGTAGTAATAATAGAGTTATATTTTAGAAGGGTTTAAGATACATAAATTGAATAGAATTAACATAATAATAATGATGTACAGTCAGAATTACATAATACCTTGAATTACTTCTTATGACTGGTAATTGTAAAAGAACATTATGAGACTAGCTGTTGCCTGTGACTATGCTCATGTGTTGAAGTTATAGTCTTAGGATCTGTTTCACCATGTCTGAGTTAAGTCAAAAGTAAGCTAATCGCTCAGTAAACTCATGAGTGAATTCAGAAAGCAATTTCACAAAGTCTGAGTAACGTAAAATGGAACTAATTTACTTGATAGTTTTATCTGTCAAGTAGTACTAATCAATGAGTAGTTAACTGATACTTTACTCAGACTTGGTGAAACAGATCCTTAATGAGATACAATCTCGTAACAAATAAACGGATATTGGAGTCTTACTAATTAGTTTCAAGTTTTTACCCTTTAGAGAGGAAACCCTAAAATATTATTGTAGACCACTGAAACTACTGAACCTAAACAATGTTCCTAAAATATTTAGTAGTCTGCGACTTTAAAAGCTAGTCCGATTATTGGTAGGATAACAATACATCTCGAAAATAACCCGGCCCCGGAACTGTGGCCTCACGACTGTGGTCCTTGAGTGACGTCATAACACTCCTGCGAGGTCAGCAAGAATTCGGTGCCTCTTTACAATTAAATATTTGTTTTTTAAACGCTCGCTCGATGGGAAACATTTCTGAAAGCATTACTATGAGTGTTAAGTTTATTGCAAAGATTTAAACTATAGGGTCTTTGCGTTTAGGTCGGTATATATTTTTAAATGAAAAAAATGTACTTTTCCACATATCCTAATAATATTATAAACGCTAAAGTTTGTATGGATGTATGTATGTGTGGATGTTTCTTACACTTTCACGTAAAAACTACTAGACGGAATTAGATGAAACTTTACAATAAGATATCTTACACATCAAAATAGCACATTGGTTATTTTTTATCTGATTGATTAAAAAAGAAGGTATGTTTTTAAGCAATAAGTATTATAAGTCGTGAAAAAATCTGCTGTTTGAAAGTTATCTATGTTATTAAAATAATTCACGCGGGCCAAGAAAGATAGTTACCTACTTATATTTGAAAGTTATTTATGAAATAGCTAACCTTTTTTTACTTAAGCTAAACTTAAGTTACAGTAATACAATCCTAGAAGTTACATAATATACAGTATAGACAATAGTACTCGTATTATACAAAGCTATTTTTTAAGTATGTACTTGAGGCACTGAACATGTGAATTTTATCAATGACTCGAGCTTTAGATACCTAAACCAGGGGTTTCCAAACTATAAAATATCTATTCGTCTCTATGGTGTAACGGTAGGCTGTCGCCTGTTAATACCGTTAGCCTCGTAAGCAATTCCCAGTTCAATTTCCAGGTCGGGCAACAAGCATTACATTGCATGGGATTGGAATGTGCCGAAGTACCTTGGCTAATCGTGGGTGTTCTAGTATATCTACTGGACTCACGAGCAGCGGATATACAACACCTCTGCCTACCTCTTCAGGGTTAACAGGCGTGAAGGTACTAACCTTATACATATATTCTGGGTTGCAAAGTAAAATAGCAGTCTCTCTGTGAAAAACTAGTGCCCTTGTCAAAACCCCTAAATTAGGTAGCCTACCACTGATATCAATTGATTTTTATGGGATAAGGCAGCGAACAGGCACACGGGTCTCCTGATGGTAAGAGACAACCGTGGTCTATAGACAACATAGATGTTATAGATGCGCCGCTGCCCTGTGGTCGGGCTGTATGTGCAAGTCTACCGGCTACCCTACCCTCTGAACCAGAAGACGTTACTGGACTATGAGATGATATGTAAACATTTTTTTGGCGATTGAATCAAAAGTATGTCATCTATATTTCCATACATGATAATGAAATTCTTATCATTCCGAATACATCGCCCACTTCTTAGATTTTATGAATGAAACTATTGTTAAAGCCACACGAGGTGAATACTAAACTCGAAGCAATTTACTACGGCATATTTTCTATTTTATGAGCCAAATTTTAATAATGACGTAGTGTGTTTTTATGGATTTTTCATGTTTTAAGATTTAGTACTTCCGTAAAACATTAAAAGTACATATCTTGCTTTGTACATATCTATCACCGGCCAACATATGCGAGTTTTATGTTGACAAAATGAAAGAAGCCATGAGAGTGTTAAAGCTATGTTTAATATTGACAGCAATCTTCGTTAGTAGTGTAATCTACAGTATCTTAAGTTTCATGGTCTAAAAGTGGCCCAGGGGTCCGCGAGTTCCTCAACGAGGGTTTACGTTGGCGTGAGACTCAAGCCAATTTCCATCGAAATATCCTCACATTTTGGTCGAGTTTTGGGGATATGGTAGAAATGTAGCAATGAGTCCCACTGAAACCAGTTCATTTTTTAAGTGGTCTGCCAGATAAAATAGTTTGAGAACCTCTGATCGAAACTTACCAACATATTATTTTAACTACATTACGCACACAGATGAATGAGTTTTTTCTTAATTAAAACCCATATAGGGGAAAAGTAAATGTCAAGTTCACAGTGATCAGTTGAATTGAGCCGATGATATGCTTGTGCTTTGGGTGTTAGTCAATTATACTAATTCATTAACTCTGATGAACCACTTCATTTCTATCGCGAAAGTACTATACTAGTTATTTTATAGGATGTATAAAATAACTAGCAGCTCCCGCGACTTCGTCCGCGTTTGAACTTAACTAAATAAAAGTAGCCTAAGTTACACCTTATTGAACCAGCTGTCTATCAGTGAAAGTTGAAAATCGATCCAGACCTTTCAGATATTAGCGGGAACAAACAGACAGACTGACAAAAATACTAAAAAATATTATATATTATTTTGTTATATGTACCGTGTAGTGTACACATGTATTTAGTAAAAAGCGGTTACTTAAATTTTAGAGACTTAATTTCTATTTATTAATATAGATGTATTAATTATATCTCTGTTCAAATTATACAAATTGATTTAACCCAAAAGTAAACAATGTTTCTGTTATGTCAGTCAGCTATATTAATACATAGAAATACTTAAAATATATACAGAAATAAATATACATCAATGTTCATTACATAAATGTTGGTCCCGGTCGGGAATCGAACGAGTTACAAAAACACAATTACAGAAACTTAAATATATAAAAAGTCACGTTTCAATTCAAAGACATATATAGGTACAGTTAAATCATATTTACTTTCAGTTCTTAGCACTTAAGGGGTCAAATTTCCTGTGTTGACTAACAAATGTTTGAACAAGGGTATTCTATGCACGGATGCAGTGTGACTGACCTCTGTTCCTGACTCATTTTCCTACACTTATAGACTCAATGACGATTGCTATCTTTATATGTCACTAGCGGACGCCCGCGGCTTCGCCCGCGTGGATATCGGTTACCGCTGCAAAAAGCCTACTCAAGAAAG
>DVZL01003844.1:0-13533 GCA_018236625.1 Lasaia peninsularis
ATAGAGTAGACCTTGAGGAAGGACATAGGCTACTTTTTAACCGACTACATTAAAAAGAGGGTATGTTTTTACGCGATCAGTATTATAAGTCGGAAAAATGTCTGCAATTTTAAAGTTGTATGTATTATTAAAATAATTCACGCGGGCGAAGCCGCGGGCGGACAGCTAGTAAATTTATATATGCTAGAAGCTCAAGGTCCCGAGCAGATTAGTAACACAACCTTACCAACTTTGATATTTATATGCGGTGTGTACTTACCACGAGGAAGTTCGCCTGCTTGTTTGCCTTCTAATCCTATAAAATAAAAACGGTTTTTTTGTATAAACCAAATTTATTACCGACTATTTCTCTGGGTGTGATATCAAGACCATTCCCATGAAGATATTATATATAAATACGTTCATATTATCTGTCACGCAGGTAGCTGGTAGTTTGTAGTTTCCAGTTAGTAAGTTTACAATAATAAACAGTGCCTATTTGCCTAGTTCAGTTAAAGTAAGCCAAGCTCGCATTCCGAGTGTACAGTTACTCGGAGAACTTGTAAATTGACAAATAACCAATATCCCTACTTTCGAAGGTTGTCAGCTATTATACGAAAATGGGAAATTAATAAACGAAACTGAAAACTAATAATAAAGCGGTGAAAGTAGCACATGTATGATGAATGAACCTTTTAGATCGGGCCGCCGTTGTCGGTAATCCAGCTTTATCGAGTATCGTCATAAAATCGTTACAGACGGATAAAGGATCCAAAAGCTGGTCGAAACAATACTAAGTTTTTTGATAAGATATTAGTTCCAGTTACAAAAAAAAACATCAGTTAATAATTTTCCTTTCTCCAATTAATAATAAATAATTTTAATGACTTACCCTTAACCTCTGAAAGATCCTGTAATGGAGATCTTAAATGATATTTAGATTAAAAATTAAACATACAAGGCAAAAAATACTTAGGTACACAGTTGTACCTAATTTTTAAAACATAAAATATGTAATAGAGATTAGTTAGTAGAAATATCTATTTTTGTGATTTATATATGGGAGTAAAAAATATACTAATTTCGATGATGTAGGTTTATCCGATTGTGTCCGCCCTCTCAATTGATATTTTGTCGAATCATGGTCGTTTATTAGATATTATATACACAGCAATTCATGCTCTTGAAGTACATAAATATCCTTACGCCCATATCGCCTAAAAGGTAGGCAGGGGTACTTATACACCCATGATATCGCACCCCTAGATCTAAAGGGAGTTAACTCAAAAATCGAGATTTTTGTGTTATGTATATCACGGAATTCTTTACATGAAGACCTACCGATCAATAAAACAGATTATAATTATCTTCAAAGAACGATTAAATAATAATTAAAGAAATCTAAGTAATTTTGACACACAAAAACAATCGAACTATTTGAATGTTCTAGAATGATCAGATACTAAAATAGATATTTAAAATTCGAGTTAGCTCTCTTTAGATCGAGGGGTGCGATATGACAGCTAACAAGTCCGTCTCCATATCAGACAAAATCCCGGGTTTCCTCACAATTTTTTCCTTCACCGTAGGAGCACTCAAAAGATATATTTAAGTTAAAAAACTCGTTGGAACATTGCGAGGTTCGAACCTGAACTATCAAAACAGAAGTGCGTAATCAGAGCCGGTAGACCACCGAGGATGAATTAATAAAATTATATAAAACAGGATTTTAAAGTAATATGATTTATTTATTAAGTAAACAAATAATATAAAAATATACATTATATTTTAAAAAAACTTCTAATACTTAAATTGAAATGATGAAAAGCTACCGTGTATTACGGGCAACACTAAAATCCGCAAAGATTGTGTGTAGGAAATGTCATACAATTTTGGCGCGTTTTAAATATTTTTCCCGTGAACCTATATAAGTGTGGTCTCGTAACTGGCAGTAAAAAATTGTGTCTTTCTCTTACTCCACAACTCCAAACTTAATAAATATGGTTTGTTAACTTAAAAAGGGTATCAATGATTATTACAATGACCATTATATTTAAGGCAAATACTTAGTATGACAGTAAATACATAGTAAGTTAGTTTTCTAATTATCTGTGTGACATGATATAGATTGATATTATTTCTCACCAGGAAAATTAGTAGGTCAAAAAATAATGTTATTTTATTCGTCATTTAAGGATGTAAGAACCTATTGAGTCAGTGGCCGGCGCCCCTTTCGGTGACTCAATGCAACTTTCATTTTCAGGTATAATAAAAAGTATTTTGTCACTACACGTTCTCGTGTTTCCGTCTAAAGTTGATTTTCTCATGACCGTACATAACTCAGTTTTCTCATGGTAATTTGTATTACTTAATGCTACCTAAAATCCTGTATCTATCCATAAACAGCTACTCTACTTTATCATAGTACTAGCTTTCCGCACGCAGCTTCGCCTGCATTAATGTTTGCAATAACACAGAAAACTTTCAAAGGCCGACATTTTTTCGACTTGATAACACTTATTGCGCAAAAAATACCCTCTTTTTAATGTAGTCGGTTAAAAAGTAGCCAAGTAGCCTATACATTCCTCAAGGACAACTCCATCTCACTCGTATTTCGTACTCGTACTCAACTTCATCAATATCGGTTCAGTGGTTTAGGTGTGAAAGCGTAACAAACAGACAGACAGACAGAGCTACTTTCGCATTTATGATATTAGTACGGACTAGTACAAATTGTTGCTCTGTAAAAAAGACAAAAACCTAAAAAACATTTTGCATTTTCTCCTCTAGTCCTGTTTACGTCACAAACCCATTTGAAAGAATAGCTTTAGTAGTGTTAGGACATAACGGTCAAATAATGTAAGCCTGATCGAAATCGATATTATTCCCCAAATGCACGAAAAAACAGACACACTGACAAGAATTATTATAACAGCTTATTTAGACCCATATACTAACAAATATTTTATTCATTTTCTTTCGAAAACTATCATAATCTTTTATAAAATACTTACTTAGACATACCGCCTCCTATGATATATAACCTCTGAGGTTTTTCACCTTTCACCGCTGTCCTTGAAATGATACATAATCCTGGTTCAATCTAATCACTTGAATGAAAAAGATAAACCGGATCCGAGATGATTGAGAATGCTATTGAAAAAACAATTAACAAAGGAGCCGTAGCCAAAGACGGCCAGAGTTATTTCATATCTCATGGAATAATTTGGTAATTAGTTTAATTATTCCACTACTACGGCCAATTAAACTAGGTGGCTGCCATGATCCACCTATCTGGCAGATTGGTACCGCCGCCTTACATTTTCTGTCAGCTATAACGTCAGTTCTTATCGTTCATTGCATTCCAGGGTAGACAATACTTACTCAAGGAGCCCAAAACTCAAGTCTCAGGTTGGTAACACACCAGTACCACCCTTGGTACCTGCAAACAACATGTTTCTTCATATCAGAAAATAAGTCTACTAGCTTGCCTTGCTATATAAAAAAACTTAGCAATTGTTTTTATCCTGACGAATTTTGACTATTTTGGTATTACTTATGATTTATTGGGTATAGAATTTGAAAGTGATAAGACTTCCAACATAATTATTGTATAAAAAGGTTTCACACAATAAATTGTATGTTTTCTTTCGAAGTTTTGCTAACCTAGTTTTTTCAAAACAACATGAAGTAACTTTGCTACCATAAGAAATAGGGCTTAAATAAAAAACCAAATTGAAATACAAAACTTTATTTCAAAAAAATTCTAGAATAATATCAAGACTATTGTATCTTTAACTTTAGCAGATCTCCTTGGAGCTTTTAAAGATGACCGTTGCATATACTTAATAAATAAATAATATCCCTGGAGACATTACACATATTGACCGCAAAGTAAGCAAATTATATTATACTTGTGTTACGGGTGTTACATAGAAATACTGAAATAGATTCAAGAATAATTTTAAAAAGCACCCAGACCCGGAAATACAGACATATATGTTCATCACACAAATGCCTGTACCCGTCGAGAATCGAACCTGAACCTCGCCGTTAGTCTATGGGGTTAGGCGCGTACGCTAGCCCCTCGACCAACGAGGTCAAATATCCTTTGATGATATGATCGGTGTCGGGATTGTGTACAAAATTACACGAATGCACATATTCAGGTAAATTATTAAAACGGAAATGTGAACATTAAAAAAGATTTAATAAAAAAAAACTAAAAAAAGTTTTTGTTACGTATTTTTTTCATTTCATAACATTAATCACTCATTTTTTTACTGGACAACACACTTCATTTTCATTTAGATAACACATTAACAAATTTAGAAAAAGTAATCCCAAGCATTAAAAATAATATTATTTCAATAACTATAGCTATATATTTCGAACGTTATGAAGAGATTATTAAAGTGAAAGACCGACAAATACGGTTTATTAATTATATCATATCCTCGGGTTTAGAAATTACGTGTTATTGACTAAATATATACACTTCGACAGTAATTTGAACAAACTTTAATGTGGGACACATTCTAAGTCATTTTATACTTTTATGTTAAAATTACTTTGAGCAATAGCCTAACGTGTAGATTGTACTAAATATAAGCAGCTCCTAGTTAAAACAATGTTTAGTTTAAAAATTATTTAGCAACAACACGCATTGCACTAAAGTACCTAAACCATTATTTATTAGATGCTTTGTAGCAGTTTCAAGTTCACGATATCGAGCAGGGTCACGCTAAACCTTAAATAAGACTAAACACAACTTCAACATTTAAATGTTTATAGATTTACAAAGTAGATTTTTTTAATTTGTTAATAATACGCAAAATCCGTTGATTTTGGAGAAGTTTGCATGATTGATATGGACTTAATAGAAATAGTTAAGTTTTAAAAGTGTCAAAATCGATATTTTTGTGTCACAAACGTTATATTTTGAAGTGTTCTAAATAATAATAACATAATATATGCTATTATTACAGTCACGTTATTTACGCAACCAAGTAAAAAACGGTCACTTTATTTATACTACCAAGTAAAATTAAGTCCCGTTATTTCAAGGGGTACTTTAAAATAACTTGAACTTGAAATTATCGTCGCGTTAAATTTTTATTTTTTACAAGGTGTTGTCCAGAGTTAAAATGAAAGTATCCATGATTGAAAAATTACTACTTACCATTAAAGTTGATCGTAGAAAGCCAAGAGACGGTTAGAACAAAGGTACACATTAACCTTGGTCGTGAATACGGAGCGTGCGAACCGGCGTTATCGGTCGGCGCCATTCAACTCACTTCACCAAAACCTTTGACACTTGTAACAATGGATAATGGATTAGAATTAAAACCTTATCTATAATACAAAGAGTAGATAGCGTTTTGGAGCTGGAGAGTAATATTACCTTCAAATGGAACACGTATTTATCTATCTTCAGTGCTTGTCTTTTGTCTTGTTCCAATTTAGAGGGTGCCCCTAGATTTATCTTTGGTCACAGATTGTTTTAAGTATATATCAGTAAAATAAGAGAAGAGATTTAGATGGCGCAATGTATTATTTTTACTTTTAATAACTACAATTTTACAACGACAATGTGTAACATACGAGTATTTTCCCCCTGTTAGTCCCGTTCGTAAGAGGCGAGCATAGGTTAACTGAATCACTGCTAATAGGATCACTGTTGGTATTCACAGCCGTCATAATTACATTGCTCTGAACCTTTCCGAGGACCATGCGTTCAGTGATGCACCGACAGCATCTATGACATATTATGTATTCCATAAAAATGATATACATAATATAGTACACACACATACATAGCTTCACGCCAGGTCCTCTGCGAGGTAGGTAGAGAGTATCGAGTCCCAAACATCACGATCCCTACACACCTGCCTAGCTCCCTCCACATTCATCAATCTCTTCATGCATACACGCCGGTTGCGGAGACTCTTGACACCACCCTCTGATAATACGCGAGATATTTGGTCGTGGAATGTCAACCTAGGTCTCCCCGGATACCTACAGCCATCCACATTCGCATTTTATATCTGCTTTGTCAATCTTTCATTCTTTCTACATGACCGAACCATCGGAGCATGCCATTTCTCATTTATACACTGACACTTTCTTTCAATCCCACTCTTTCTCTATTTCATATAGTAGAAATAATATGTTATCTTCTCTACTAAAACATGAACATGAGAACATGAGATTGTTCTATTTAGTCATTATTAATCAAATATTGCAACTAAATCTGGAGCGTCTTAATTATTGATATAATCCAGAAAACTAAATCATTGGACTGTCAACTAATGTTTTAGTAAAACTGCAAAATGTATAATGCGAAAGTTAAACGAAAAGATTATGTATAATATAATATGATAATCAGATTAATGTCGTCTTCTTTTGACCAGACTAAGTTGTATCACTTTCTATAAAGTGCAGGTTGTTATTTCGAACACCGTTAAATGCATAAAACCTACTAATTATAGTAGGCTAGTAGTACTTCGATACCGTTACAAATTATAGTAACACACACATAAACATACACACACGAGAACATTTTAATGTTTAGCTTCAAGAGCAATTAAATGTTACATATACATAGGTATTGGCCTGTACAATTTAAAATAAACCAAACAGTTGGTAAGACGCATGAAAGTTAAGAAGAAAGAAAGTAGAAATACAAACATTCATCACACAAATACCTGCCCCTGTCGGGAATCGAACCCGAGCTTCGTTGTTGAGCGGATACAATGGAACTTTTAGGCGCATACGCTAACCCCTCGACCGACGAGTCGGTCATAAATACCGTCAAGGCGTATTACGCTACTACTAGATTGTAGAGTTTCACAACAAAATGTAGAGATTGATGTTCACACCGTACTTATATTTAAAACGTCAGTACTCGCTACTGTTGTGATCCCGTTAGACAGGCAATTCAGTAAACTTACACAAGTGATAGTTTTAACATTCTAGTCTCAGGTTAATTAATATCTGAGATATCTCTAACCGATGTGTATTTTTAGGCTTTCGTACCCAATGGGACAAAACAGAACCTATTACTAAGACTCCGCTGTCCATCTGTATGTCAGTCTGTCTATCAACAGGCTGTATCTCGTGAACCGCGTTAACTAGATGGTTGAGATTTTTACAGTTGATGTATTGTTGTTGCCGCTATAACAACAAAACAAATTAAAAACCAAAATCTTTTTTAAAGAGCTTTTATTATTTTTCGAGTTACTCTCAACAAAGTCATTTGATACCCATTTTGTAGAAGTGCTTTAAAAACAACTATTCCGCCATCTTGGTTGGGCTGCCATATTGGATTTAGAATGATGTCATACCTTATCGTGCATTATCATCCAAACTAAACGTGAATACAAAATTTCAGCTCAATCGGATGAAGATATCTACTTCAAAATTGAATTCTAAGATTCCACCCGAACACACATATTTACATACATACAGTGCAAGTTAAATAAAAGCTTTTAAAATAAAAATAATATTTAAAAATGCCTCCCATACAACAAACATGTTTTTTTTGCGGTTTTTTATAGATAACGTATGAAACCCTTTATGCGCGAGTCCCAGTTAAACTTGACCGGTTTTGATAGATTTATTCTCATTAAAAAAACAAACCTAAAAGTAAACTCTTACCTCCTTGATATTTCACTACCAATAAAAAGGATACGTCATGTGACCAAAATACTGAATCCAAAGGATTTACCTGCAACAAAAACAAAAAGCTTTAAATATATATATGTATGACATTTGAAGGCAAACAAGAGAATAATCTCCGGCTAACAATCAAAACACGACAATGGCAAGCATAGATATTTTTGAGACAGAGTCAGTTAAGACGGTGATTTACTTTCAGTACCTTACTTTACTCCGCAACCTGATTCAGAATGTAACGAAGTAAGGCAACCTGATTCAGAATTTTACGAAGTGGCTAATCAACCCATGAGCGACTCCTACGTCCTATCTGGTAGGCAGGCAGAAGGCTCATGTTCTTTAAAGAACCCCACCACGAGTTTCGAGAGGAATGTCAAACCAAACGATGTTTATAAACACAGAGATCAATATCAAGAAGGTCCTTGAGAAGGATGAAGCTCAGGACAGCGGGATAAGAAACAGGTTGTACAGACGGACAACCAACTAGCACAGTTAGTCGCTTCCATTGTATCTGGGTCATCCTATATAAGTGTGAAGTTCAAGGCGCACCATTCATTGCAAGTCAAACTCTCGCACAAGTAACACGCACTTTCACCGGTGACGATCTCGCAACCTCGTGGAAGATAATAGTGTTCAGTGATTCAGTGCCCTTTCTGGAGTTAAGGTAAGCGATTTTGGAAGGTCTAGTGTGAGTGAAAACGTGAAGTTACGGAACGGACGTTGTGAAAGTTACGGAAGGGACGCTGTTTACACGAGATCAAGTGATAAGTTATATTCACAATAGCACATAAGCTCTCTCAAGTGATTTATGTGACTTTCGGATGCATACAGTTGATGATTACTTCTTGGGTATATTTCCGAGATCCGCTGTAACTTCTTATAGCTTATACATAAAGATTTCTATTTCAGAAACGTTAAATTTATATTTTAGTGAAGATACTATTTTATAAAAAATTAAAGCCTTTACGCAATTACATATTGGAGATATATTTTTTTAGTGATTTCAAAATAGTGTTGCTCTTATTTGTTAATAGATTTAGTAAATGTATTAGTTCTAGTGAGGATGTTCATTATTTCACCCATAGCATCAAACCGGAACTTTCATTATTTTTATATTAACTGGGTATCATTTCGTAAGTAATTTATATAACAAGAGAATTGAGAACATATTTTAATTGCAGATAAGTTCTTCATGTGACGATACTTCCGCTGTGTGTTACAGTGTAAGAACAGGAAGTAACTTTTATTTAGACACAACTATTTTCTTGTTTTGTTTAAAATATTATTAGTCAATTATTAATTTTATGTATTTTATTTTATCATTTATATAATTATTACATTATTTTCTTCCCTATCGATAAACAAGTACTTAGGGACTTTTTTTGTTGTAACGCTGTTAACATTTAAATTTTTACAATTTTAATTTAAATAACAATAGCAAATTCTCACAAAACTTCTCTTTCCTTTCTCCATCCTTACAAAAAAAAAGTTGGCAATGTTATTAACAAAATTTGTTTAAACAAATGCTATTCTTCTTAGAATACAATAAAGTATGCAATTGCAATATTTGCATCTTGGTAGTAAGTTTCACGCTACAGGTGCGATAATCTCAGTGATATTGTAACGAACATAGTAGCAACATAGCTTCTCAAAAAATTAGGGGTGAATGGTGGATGGAGGGGGCAAATCCCCCGTGATAACTTGTTATACTAGCTGCACTCGCGACTTCGTCTACGATTTTTGCATCGGCACGTTGGTAACGGTTGGTCTATAGTAAACGAGATAAAAATTAGCCTATAACCTGGTACATAGGCTACGCACTAGTTACATTTCGTCACCATCGCGATCGGTTGCTTCAGCGTGAATCGCGGCCGGGGTACATAAAATTCTAGAAAAATTAAAAATATGTTCTACTCTGCTTGTTCGTAGTCGCCTATGCCATTTTTTAATATCTTCAATGTACAAAATTCCCACTTTCGCAGTTTTATTACATAATATATAGAAATAAAATGGATGTATGATGATAAAAAATCAGGAAAGAACACAAAATGTTTACAAGCGTGATATAAACCGAAAGACTTATATAATAAATTATGTAAAGGTTCATACATTATAATTAATAAACTAGGTTTTGATAAAAACAATTCTGAGCCATTTGAAAAGCTCGTCTTTGTGTTATTATCTGTGGACTAATTTCATCTCTTTCTCCTCCTATTAGGATAATATTTTAGAGTCTGTATCCTGAAATTGAACCAAATTCAGCTGCCACTGCTTACATGTTAATCAGTGATAACATTTTAACTATAAATTTGAGTTTAACCAACGTCCTAGAATACATCTAAAACTGTTTGACCCTAACTACACTCATTGCGTTGTCATGCAGACGTCATTCAATGTTAATGATTGATTGATAAAATAAAAATAAATATAAAAATATGCATACATTTATCATCAGAGATATCGAAATCACTCGTTGATTCAAAAATAGCACCCCAGTAAGAAACCAATAGAATCATTATTATAAGAGTAATTAACTCTACTTTGAACTATTGCGTAATTTCTTTTACACTAAATGTTTGTTTCTATGAATTATTTTTAGAAAAGTCTCCTTTTAGTGAAATACTTTCACTTTCGAATGCCAACGACCACTTGCGATTGGTTAGACCGACCGGCACCGCATTTAACGTTCCACTTTTTTAATTATGTGACCTTCAAAACTTTCAGCGTCATTTAGAAATTATAAACTTTTCTAAAACAATTATTTGAAACTCTATAGCAATTTTCGTTCTTTAATTTCCATGTATATTACTTTTAAAATATACTATTGTAGATTATTTTTAATGATGACATTTAGAAACTTTCACATTTTTTTAATGTAGACAGAATAGTTGAAGATATGTCAAAACAAATAATTAAAGTAACCTGTTTGGGATCTTTTTAAATCCTAAACAAATTTTATGCAATTTATGTCTGACTAGTGGCCATCTAATAGTGCATCATGGGAAAACTATTTAGTTAAAGGTTTCCCTACTTAAAGTTCATATTTGCCATTTGGAATAATACCTGGAAAGTTTAGCAAGAGTGAATAGGCTTCTTACAATAAGTACCTCCATTTTACCTTTTCATACTAGCATCGGCCAGCACTAAGTATAAAAATACAAAAATACTAATACTTTAAGTATACCTACTTCAAATTTAAACAAAATGTTACGCGTAGAAGACAACAACGATTAGGGAGACAACTTCGATTAAAAGTATTAGCTTCTTTTCTTGTGGGCTGACTATTTCAATAAAACGACTATTTGTCAAATAATTCAAAACTTTCAAAATACATATTTACACATAATTGAAGGAAAACAGCAACATCTTAATTATATTAAGGTTTGCTTATAAATACAATTGATAGATAAAATTTTAAGTCACGCTAGAATTCATGTTTTGAATAACGCTAAAATATTTCAGGCCCCACGTATATCGAGATGGGTCGATTTTCTATTGATAGTTGCGTACGCGCCAATATAGCTCTGTTGTCCAATTGTATAAGATAAGCTCTTATAACAACTGTAACTCGCGAAGTTCCTTAAAAGCAAAAAATTAAAATTATCACTAAGTCTATTATTCCCATATTATCATAATAAATTATAAGAGAATATTTAATAACAACTGAAACATTATATTTTATCTTAAATTCTAATTCGAAAAACCATCAATCACCCACATGTTTAATCGCAATGCTCACTCGTGTAGATAACAATTAACAACGAATACTCCGCTCGGTAGCGGGGAAAATCTCAACGGTTTACTTTTTTAATTGTTCAAATTATTAAATGGAGCGAAGCTAAACAATTACAAACACAGAGAGGAAATCATAAAAGTAAATATACATAATAGACGGAAAACACGATTAGTTGGACATCGTTAAGCCTCTTTTTAATTTTCGAATTCGAATTCGAAATTCGAATTTTGTAACGGATTTAAAATAGTAAATTGTTAGTGTTAAAGAAAGACATCTGAACTTGATTATTCAAATTACACATGGAATTTTACTTAAAATATATTTACTGCGTATTCATCCAACATTGCTTTGATCGTATTAGTTTGGTCATAAAAAAATATAAATTCTATAAACATGTATGAATAAATTAAACATAATACATTATGTATTTATGCGTTTGTTTTACGAACGCATCAAAATTGAAGTCAAGAGCTATCACATATCTACGATGAGCATATTCCAAAATTTGTGTTTAACGAGTAAGAGCTATGATTTTCGACGAATCAATCAAGACTCAAATAATATGAAGACAATATAAAATATACAAAAGATAATAATACCTGCCAATAAATGTTATTGATAGTAAATATGTAGGCGTATCATATAAAAATATTTGCACATAATAATAATCTTGGGAAATTATAGAACACCAAAAAAACTGAATGTCTGATACTGTATTATATTGTAGTAAGCATATTGTTTCTTAAATCTACAAATTAATAATAAAAACAAAATGCATATTTTTGTTAAGAAAAATTTGTGATACTTAAGTAATTCTATCGTTTTAAATATTTTAACGTAAAAACATTTTTAATCATTTTTACAATTAAAATAATTATCTAAAATATTTTGATTTAGTTGAAGTTTCTCCTTTTATCGTTTACATTATTATCACTTTCTCCTGAAGTTATTCTGTGTGTCGGGTACTTAGTAGATTGTCGAGTCTAATTAAAAATCTCCAAGCGTTTGCGGATAGTGTCGAAAGTGGCAATGAAAGCTGCTTCGATCAGAATGGTCAATATACCTGCGTGTCGCTTGCCAACATTATTACCGGTTAATTTCTCGTACGCTCCGACGTAGAAATTACGTTTGTCTGTATAGAAAATGTATACACACATATAAATAAAATTGAAATGACTGTCATTTTCAAATAATTACCTTTTCCTAAGACTAAAGGGCTTTATTTATAGCCAAACGCTTTAGTCTTTCTTTATTTTTAAAACAATTTATTTCTGGAAAATTTTGGATTTGTTTTTTAAATATTAAAAAACACGTCAAAATACATACAAAATCGTGACCAACCGTAACAACTAAATTATGCAATGTACAACCTGAATTATGAGGCGGTAAAATTACATACAAAAATAAAGAGACAGTTTCGTGAGTCATTACTTTCATGCCAAAAAACTTTAAAGTGAAAGTTGTGACGGAGTCGGAGGAATCTGGCCTTGTGTCGGTCGTTGAATAACCAAGCCGACGCGAGAATAAATAATACCTCTATCGTGTTGTTTTGTGTATTTTTTAATTTCATCTCTATGCTTTCATTCTACCTAATGTTCTACAGTACCAATAGTGAAAATAAAGAAAAGATTATTTTTTCTGCAGTTTTTCTCAAAGTACCGTAATTTTGTCTTTGTCAAATGAAATTTGTTCTGCTAAGATAGAGAAGGGTGATTTACCTTTGTTACTCGTTATAGCAAACATTCCACGCATCATAACTTTCCCTTACTTAAAGATATTTGTAAACTTTATTTCATAATAGGTATAACTGTCTACCGATTTCACATTTTATCGATTACAAACAAATGTTTTAAAAAAAATTAGATTCCAATTTTTAAAAAAAATGTTTATGAATTTGTGATTTATCAAGCTGTGTTTCATATAATATGAAAAAAAGCTTAATTAACACTGGGTGTATTTCATTCCTAATATCTAAAGAATGTTTTTGCCGTTGTAGTTAAAAATCCATACTAATTACTAATATTACTAATTACTAATAATACCTACTATAAATGCGAAAGTAACTCTGTCTGTATGTTACGCTTGCACGCCTAAACCACTGAACCGATTTTGATGAAATTTTGTACAGAGATAGAGTAGAC
>DVZL01003845.1:0-13533 GCA_018236625.1 Lasaia peninsularis
CCACCTTTGGTGTCTATAGGCGACGTGTATTTCTTAACATCAGGAAATCCGTCTGCTTGTTTGCCTTCCAATATCATTAAAAAATGTTTGGGTTCGCCTAGTCTGTGGTGAAACAATAAGGCCGTCGCCTGTTAAGACCGTTAGCCGCCTAAAGTCCTGGATTCAATTCCCAGGTCGGGCAACTTTACTTAAATCTTTTTCAGATTATTCTGAGTAAGCATTACATTGCTTGGGATTGGTACGAGCTAGCCACCTATCACATTATAAGCCCTAGTACCTTGGCTAATCGTGGGTGTTCTAGTAAATATACTGGACTTACCTCTGCCTACCTTGTCGGGGATATCAGGCGTGAAGGTATTTTTCTGTTTGGGTGCCGTTATTATAGAAAATAAATAACCTTCTACTCTTAGACCTAGCAAGTATAAATAAAGTACATATGTATAAAGATTCACTTAAATCCCTTAGGCCGTTTCTGAGGAGTGTGACAACTGACTTATGATGTGGAGAGTAATACGAATGGAAGATTCCTACTCGAGCTTAAACTCGGCCTTAATATAAATATATAACTTTAGATCTGTCATGTTCGGTAAGTAGGTCGTTATTACCCCCGAATGGGGCTTGTAAGTGACCAATTAACGCTCGCTAATAATATAGCTAGAAAAGCCCTAGGGCGGTAGAATTTTAAAAAAGAACAAATCACTCTTTTAAAAAGTTCGCGTACATCTAACCATCATGCTAGCAATAGACACACAGACCACTATGTGGCCTGTGAATAGACATCACACGTTCAGCCCAATGACCAAAGAGGTTGCATCGCTATTCAGCCTTGTCTTGGTATGAGTATAATAGTCATCAATTTTAAATATCTAACGCTGTAGCTCAATTTCGTTCTTGAAAAATCAAATTAGAATGTTCTTTAATTGGTTATTTTTTAATGATCGGATTAGAAGTCATTAAATTTCAGTCGCCTTGGCCGAACTCGGTCGGAGATGATGATGATAATGATTTTTAATGAAAAAAGGCGCGAATATACTTTAAATGTTGTTTGTTTTCGGGTTTTTTTTTATAATTACGTGCTAATTAACAAAAAAACACGAGTTCTACAAGCGATGAAGATATAAGCTGCACTCTCAATTCAATGAAAATGGAAGCTGAAGCAGCGATTAACAATATTTTGCCTGTAAGACTGTATGGTTAACATACTTTAATCTTGTAATGCCGATTTTTTCTACTAACCTCACAATCGAGATGTAAAGCAGAGTAGTTAGCTCGGGTGTAAGCATCAATTGCACCCTCGAACTATAGGCTCCCTCGCTGCGCTCGTGCGCCTAAATATCTCGGGCTGCAATCGATGCCTTACAGCCCTTGGCTACTAATCTACTATTAGCACTTCAATTTTATTTATTTGTTAATATTTAATGCCCTTATCAAATCCCTACATTAGGTAGCCGACCCCAATATCATCCGACATAGAGACGGGATAAGGTTAACGGGTTAGCGGGTTATCGTTGGTTGGTTGAGTATAGCCTACTCGCCTAAAGCTACCAACAAACTGCAAGGGTTCGATTCTATACATAGACATATATTTTAGTGATGAACAGAGATGTTAATATTACGTGTTTGGGTGTTCATTAAATTTATTCTGGTATCTATATCAGTACGAGTATTTCTATGTATTAGTATCGTTGATTAACACTCATAACACAAACGTATAATTTGTTTACTTTGGGTTCAGATCAATTTGTGTACATTTTCAAAGAATATTATTGTATTATTATACCCCCGTTTTGATCCGGGTTCCGTTGTAGAATAGGCCAACTGCCTTCCACACAGGCAGATCGTAAGAGGCGAGCACAGGGCTTGTTGTTACCAACACCGTGACATTGACTAGGTGGTAAAATCTTGCAACGACTCGCACGGATTTGTACCGCAGTCTTACCTTGCCTTAATAGCATCAGTGCTCGCCATTGTCGTGTTCTGGTTTGAAGGGTAGGGTCGCCAGTAAATTTACTCACACAAGAGGCTTACCATCCTAGCCTCTGGTTAGCAACCCACCATTTCCACTTTTAGTGTCTATAGGCGACGTGTATTTCTTATCATCAGGGAATCCGTCTGCTTGTTTGCCTTCCAATATCATAAAA
The DNA here is from genome assembly GCA_018236625.1 of Lasaia peninsularis. NCBI lineage: Eukaryota > Metazoa > Arthropoda > Insecta > Lepidoptera > Riodinidae > Lasaia > Lasaia peninsularis. The sequence continues at coordinate 2,142 of DVZL01003845.1, forward strand.
AAAATATTTATCGTTTCTAAAAAGAAAACGATGTAAGAAAATTACGACGAGACTACATTCTCAAAACTTTGTAACACAACTTCGAGTCCCTGGGAATGGCAACATATCTTCAATTTATCCGCCTAATCGTTAGCCTTCTCTTTGATAAACCATCATTGAATGAAAGAAAGACAATTTATTGAATCATTTATTGTTTTATTTGGCAGTATTCATCAGAAAAGTGGTTCCATTCAAGTTTCTTCAAATCAATATAATCATGAGACGATAAGAGCTCTTCTAGTTCCACTTTAGCCTTTGGTGATAATGTTGGTGTTCTGGACCATACCCAAGCATAATCTGTAATTACACAAAAATACTTTTTAACAAATTTGAGATAGTGGTACCTCCTCTGTAATCTAGAAGGTAACTAGACCCAAAACTAGATTATGTTGAATACCAGTGCACAAATTCCGGGTTTCGTCACGGTGGTTTCCATCATCGTAAGAGCACTCAGAAAATGTACTTAAGTCAGAAAATCTCCTTGGTACATTGGAAGCTCAAACCTAGTGGTTTGAGCTTCCTGGGCTCTATTTTAGTTTAAATTATAATCATCGAGACTCGGGATGGACATTAAATAGAAGTTATATTTATAATAAATTAAAATAAAAAAAAACTTTTTAGAAAAAGCTTTTATTTTTCGAGTTGCTTTTAAGGTCTCGTTCTTTCATTTGATACCCATATTGTAGAAGTAATTTATAACTATTATAATCCGCCATCTTGGTTGGTGCGCCATATTGGATTTAGATTAACGTAACGTACTTTATTGTAAATTATCATTCAAACTAAACGTGTATACAAAATTTTAGCTCAATCGGTTGAAGATATCTACTATGAAATTGAGTTCTAGATTCCCAAACATACATATATTTCAAGTTAAATAAAAGCTTTAAAAACGGTCCAGTGAACTTTGTACTGCCTGAAGGCGCCACGTTGACGGCTAATGACAATTTGCATGGCAAAAAATTGTTTTTTCACAAGTTCTTTGAATCATGACACAACAATGAGTTAAACTGGCCCATTCACGTTTCAAACGTGATTCAACTTAGAGAAATAGAGATGCATGTTTATATATTACTAGCGACCCGCCCGGCTTCGCATGGGTGGTATTTGACGATAACATAGGCTAATAATTATAATTACTTTTATTCTATGGAAAAGTGGTTATAATGGCTAAAATATAAATGTTTAGTATATACTATCGCGGACTTTTTTGTAGGCATTACTGAGTTCTACAACTTTTCTATAGAAGTCAACCATACATCTCTAACCATTTAGGCAGCGTTCGCGAGACTCGTTAACGTACGGTAGTTTTTTCGTCGACTTAGCTACTCCACAATCTATTTTCCGGTATAAAATATAGCCTATACGGATTCGGAAGAACCCCTCTAAGTAAAGGTAAAAGAAATTTTGAAATACAGTAGTTTTTGAGCCTATTCAATACAAAAATACAAAGGTTTCCTCTTTATAATATTAGTATATATGATATCGGGATCGGCTACCTAATCTGGGGGATTTTACTAGGACGCCAGTTTTTAAGCAAATCAATTGCATTCTGAACCCTGTTCAGACCAGACCCGGAACGGAAACTAGACCCAAACCTAAATTAGTTGATTTCAATGAATACTGGTTTTCTCGTTAATTCCTGACGTGACCTTTCTCATTTTAACACCGATACTTTCAATCCCACTCTTTCTCTGATCAAACTATTATAAATGCGGCCTGCGAGCGTTGATTCACATAATTTACGGAGCGCACGCATTTCGATCGTATAATTATTTTACTTTCATGCTGTTTCTGATATACCCTAACAAAAAATGGCATTCGAGGCCATAAAATGGCATTCTCAACAGCTGGTCACTGCTAACGGAAAGAGAAATCTCCCAAAGCCAACCATCATAACTTAAGTAATAAGCATGTTATTTAAAAAAAACAGGTTCTATGTGGGAATCCAGAATATTCAAAGGTCATTAATCAAAAAAGCACTTTTTTGGATTGTGCCCTTATATAACTGTGGGTGATATATTATATACACATGGATTAAATTACTATGATAATAAATATCGTTAATAACAACACATTTGGTAACCAGACATGTTCTGTAACGCCCCTATTCTCTGATAGATCATGGTTTAAAGAGTAACAGTTAACATAATTTGTACAAGTTTTAAGCTTTAGACTTAGAGTGTATTTGAATATTATGAAATACAAAATATTTAATTTCACATAAACCTTAATACATTGAAACCACAAAATACATTGAAAGTATATTTTTGGTTTGGAAGTTTACAGTAAAAACGTATATATATATATAATGTCTCATCTCCTTGAAGGAATTACTTATTCTGTGGAGTCACGCACAACAAGATTGTTTTTGTTCCTTGTATTTACCGAGTAAACCTATATCACAATTTCTCTCAAAATAACCTATATTTTTACACATCACAATATAGTTATTCAGAAATATATTGTGATTTTACTGTAACACAAGACTTAGGCATTACTAATAATAAATAATAACTACTTGAGGCACTTTTGCAAAAGTCTAACAGGTACTCTACCTCATAGATTCTCTACCTTCAAAGCTGAGACAAAGCAATGGCGAAAATCGACAATATGGTAGCAAAAATTTGTAAGGCAATAATTACGAGATTGTCACATACCTAAGTCTATTATCTAGTCTTGGTGATATACAAACCCATGATCCCCATTTACAACTTTTTTTTATAAAAGCAGTTAGTTTTTTTTTAATAAGAAAGTGTAAAAGTTAATAAAGTGTCAGTGTAAACACTTTTTCAGCGGTTCCGTCGTGTAGAAAGATTGAAAGGTTGACAAAACATATATATAATACAAGTGAGGATGTCTGGTTGTTACCCGTACCCACATAAGTAAATATTTCATGATTAAATTATGTATTAACTATCCAAAAGTAGTAACAAGATCCTCAAAAACAGGCATGTTTGTATGAAGAGAGTAATGAAAGTGGGGGAAGCTAGGCAAGTATGTACTATTTAGGAATCATAATACTCGGCACTCAATACTATCTGCCTGGCAAGGTACCTGGCATAAAGATATGTAGTTATGTAAATTGATATGACTAGTAAGTGTAATTCCCATGGCAATTCTTTTTTAATTAAAAACATATTAAACAAAATTATAAAATTATCTATGCAACAGTCACTAAGTGCTTTTATAATGCATTTTATAGTCATTAATATCAACCATGCGGAACTCGGTCAACCAGCTAACATTTTATAAAGACTGTGCTAACCTTCCACAGACAAAAAATTATGTTAAACTACTGACAATTTGAAAAAAACATGTCTTGTCTTCAAGTTCAAGTTAGCCGTTGATAGTAATAGATGCTAACATATCGCACCCCTAGATCTAAAGGGAGCTAACTCAAATTTTAATTACCTTTTCTAGTATCGGAGCATTCTAGAACATTCAAATAGTTTGATCGTTTTTGCATGCCAAAATAACTTAGATTTCTTGAAGTAATGTTTAATCGTTCTTTGAAGATTTAATGTGTTTTATTGATCAGTAGGTCTTCCTGTAGCGAATTCCGTAATATACATAAATCAAAATACGTTTTTTTTGAGTTAGCTCCCTTTAGATCTAGGGGTACGAATTATACGTAATCTGGCTAAATAAATGTGACATGACTCTCAATATTCGATTATAATACCTTGAATCATTAAACATCATTAACCAGTTGACCCGAGGAGAGTAAAAATTCCTATTTCAGTTTTATATGTTTCAGTTTTCATAAAAAGACATGCTTCAAATCCCTAAGCTACTAATAAACTAACCAAGACATATTGATACAACAATTTAAGCAATTAACATGTAACAGTTATGGGGGGGCAATGGCCAACAGTGTAAACAACATGACCCACAAATTAACACTATCTTTTATGTTATGTATGACAAACATGGAGATTGATTTCCTTATAGTGAGAAATAAACACATCTGTGTATTATTGTAGGCCTGCATGTGTGTATATGTACTAGTTTATGTTACGGTACACACTTTGTATATGTACTACCTACTACCCGTGCGCAATAAGTTGAGACCCGCGACTCCACCTTAATAATGATTATTATTATAAAATATCGTAATATTGTAATTAATTTTGTGATAGAAGACTGCTACCTAAAATCCGCAGATCCCACCTCAGGTGGAAGATAGTTCGGTTTTGTATTTGCACTGTGATTGTCAATGAAGTCACCACGCAAGGTCTCAACCTATCGCGCATGGGTAGTACAACTTATTAAATTTTCTCAGTGGTAATTTTTCTGCATGCTAACTAAACCTATTTTAGGTAAATGCCATCTTTTTTTTAGTGTAATAAAAAAAATTGCAGTCATGTCAATTTAGGCAGAACACAACTACTTGAGTGGTTTTTAAATGAAATATTTCGGTACTAACAGACTAAATGCCTCTACACACAAACTATTCCTGACAGGACTAAACGTCTTATGTCAGTTGCTTTTACTCACATTAAAGGGAGTCTATCACTATCAATATTTTCTTAACTTTTTTTTACTTGTTGCAGTTTGAAATATTAATTTAACGGTAATCTAAGGTAAAGGATGGTGGTGGCACACATTTTATTACATCAATACTAAAGTTCAATTTAAATATACAAATGTTTTCCCAACGTTTTTTTTATGATATTGGAAAGTAAACAAGCAGACAGATTTCCTAATGGTAAGAAATACACATCACCAATAGACACCAAAGGTGGAAATGGTATGTTGCCAACCTGAGGCTGGAATGGTAAGCCTCTTGCGTGAGTAAGTTTACCGGCTACCCTAACCTCCAAACCAAGACACGACAATGGCGAGCACTGACACTATTGTGTCAGGAATAGGTAAGGTGTAGGCAGTGGTAAGTTAACTATTTAGTTACACCAAAGGTCATAATTGTTGCCTGAAGTGAAGAGTGAAGTGAAACCTGAAACAACTTTAAACAGTTTTACGATTTTTTTATTATTTATATTCAAGACTTTTTTCTTCAATGCATTTACATTATCACAATTTAAGTATTACAATTTGTTTGTAGTTTTAATTGTCAATTAAATAAGCTCAATTTCGAGAAAACTATTATATTTATTTTAAATCTTATTGACATGTGAGGTTTTTAGTTTTTTTACCAATTGACTCGAGTCATAGACATTACAATCTAGTCTTACTTCATACATATCTTAATATCAGGTCCCTTTCAGAGCAGGCAGAGTATTAAGTGCCAAGTATCACAATTCCTACAAACTTATCTAGCTTCCTTCACATTCACTGACAAAAGTATAATAACGCAATCTCAACATATGTGTAGTAGTTAACACAAATGTATTTCCCATCTGTTGAAATGTTTAAAAACTCTTATCTTATCCAGAGAGCATTAGGATGATCCGTATATTATAGTGGCAATTCTGCATGATGTAATCAAACAACATGATATCATATCTAACAATCATTTAATGAAATAATGCCTGTTAATAAGGAAATCCTGTGACAAAACAATTAAAATAAAAAAAAATTTTTAATACTACATAGTGGTGACCAGCAACATTTTTTTCTAGATTGGTCTCCACTAAAAATATATAGTTAGATAATGATGGAATTAAACAAAATAAAAAAATACATAAATGTATGCAAGTTGATCTAATATACTAAGTAAGTACATAATATTACAATATATTATAACATCGGTACCAAAATTATTTATATATATCTCATTTCCTATTTTTATACACCTCAGAGATAATGGTCACCGAAGGAATAATTGTGAATTTTAGACTGTCAGTCTTCAATACGTCTCCTATAGATAATAAGGTTGTAATGCAAGACAGAGACTTGAGGGTATGGCCTCTTATATATTATGTTAATTTACTAACTACTCTCACTGTCCAACCGGAATGCCAAGCACTGACAATATATATATGACATATTGTATTTGATAGACGTTAATAACAAATATGTTAATAAAAAAATAAAACCAAAACACAAAAATAATATTCTAAGTATTTGTAGAAGAGTTAGGTAAATAGATATGTTTTCATAGGGATCTTAGTTTAATGCACCCTACTTAACAACTTTATGTTTATTTTTTAAATATAAAAATTATCTTATAAAAAAAATAAACCATATTGAGCATAGACATGAAAATGGTTACTTAATCACTTTCATGTCTATACATGATACACAGATATCAGACTGTTAAGACATCTATATAAACTTAACAAAAGCAAATAATATTTTAATCGCAATTAATAAGTATAATAATATTGATGAAGAACAGAGAGCTCCTTAAAGGAATTTTTAGTCAAAATAAGGTTTGCAAGAGTGAAATTTATAATCATTCACAAAAATGTAAACTATCAGAAAATGTTATCCAAAATATGAAAATATATATTGAAAGAAATCACTTTGTCTAGACATTTGGCAACCTAGTATTATAAGTAACTTTAGTTATTATCAGATCTGGGAGTCCTAAGACTAATATGAAAGTATTTATCTTGAAATTTAACTTACGATTTTTTACCTCAGTGACTACATCTTATTATTTTATTACAGAATTGCAAGGTACACAGGAAGGTGAAATTTAACAGGTAACAAGAAATACAAGTCAACCATAGACGTTCAAGGGTTTAATAACTCCAATATAAAATTGTAGTAAAATATATAAATAAAATATAAAACTTACGCATTTCTTCTACATTTACGACTACTTCCGAGCTTCTTTGCGCAGTTGTTTTTAAATGCTTTTTTACTTTTTCTAATAATAAATTACTATCACTAATTTGTTTTTGCAGTTTCATTTGCAGTCTATCTATTTTATTTTCCATTTCTTCGACGTTATTAGACGACCGGGGGGTCGAATATTGTAGTACAGACGTATAAGATACTATTAGCCATAACATCACAAAGGAACCACAAATTAAAATAAATTTACGCAAATTGAGCCGCATTTTGTAAAGTTATTGTTATAAACTATTTGAACACTTGTTTCCACGTAAATTTCACTGATGTGTCCGATTTATAAACATTGCAAATTGTTTATAAATAACAGTAACTTTATGTTACTTTTATGGCGCATTTTATGCAATACTACTAAAAAGTAAAGTTTATAAATAAATATTCATTGTTCCATTTTATTTTTAGGACTTAAACATTTAAATAATATTCACAACACAGCGTAGACACATTCCCTGCAAAAGTTTCTAATTTATATAGAAATGTCAAATGATAAGTGTCAATTGTCATGTGTCAGCTGTCAGTGTCAATCGCATAAACTTAACTATTTTTTTAAATGGTAATTACGTTTTTAAAATAATTTAGCCAGAATAAAGTGTCAAATAACTTGCGATTCTACGGTTGGCAAGGAATTAATCTTGAAGCTATAGGTATTATCTAGAGACTACACTCCTAACAACAACCTGTCCGTAGTATTAAGCATCTTATGGGGGTCGGCTGTAACATTCTCACAAGTTCGTTTTGTTTTGACTTTGTCCAGTTTAGAAAGAGTTAGGATTACACTAGGTATAATATATTCGGGACATATTGTCTTTGCTAGGAGTGTAATTTCCAAATATTATTTTTAATTTCATGGTATTACTTCATGATTACTGGAGTTCGTAGTGAATATGACAACAAATCTCATAAACTCTTTTGTTTGACTTTATATTACAGATATTTGAATTCTAATAAAAAATAAAATTAAGTTTATACGGTGATAAAAAAATAAAATAAGTTGAAATCTAATACCTTTAAAAGAGCAATTCTTGTATCAGCGATTTCGAAAACGGCTCAAACGACTAGGTTTTATTTTCAGGTTTCTTTTATTAATCGTGTTTTCGTGAAATAAAAACTATATAAGTATCGTCGGTGCAACTTTAAGACCTCTTACCTATGTATAAAAAAATCGATAAAAACCATCTACTGAAAGAATCTCCTACATTATTCTTATTATAATTTTTCAATTTAATCAACAATAGCAACGTAAAAAGTAGGTAATAAATAATGATGCTGATTCCTATATTTTTTGTTTTAATTTGTTTCATTACATTTTTTCAGTAGATAATTAATATCGATTTTCTCCTAAAATATATTTTTACACATAAGAGGTCTTAAAGTTGCAACTACGATATTTACAATACAAAGCTAAATTTTGCCAATATTTTGTTAGCTCAGTTGGGGGAAATCGGGCGCCTTAATATGCAGAAACCCGGGTTCAAAGCCCAGTCCGTTTGGTTCTTTTTTTTCTTTTTTTTAAGTTCCTTCTTTTTGTGAGAAATCTTCCTTGAAGCCCTACAGAAAATACAATTCCAAAAAAATGTGAGGTACTAACAAAACACCGAGCAAAGCTCGGTCATCCGGGTACTATTAATATATTTAAGGTACATATTGTGATTTACTTAATAACTTTAATTCCAGTAATCTCTAAGTTTCAAATTAATAATATTTCAAATAATAATGTAGGTATCAAACCATTTTAATTAAGAATTTAGGTACCTACTTAGTTCATATTGAATAGTTAAAAAGTTATTAATATGGATTCAGAATAGGTAGGTCTACATTAGTGTCTTTTTTTTTAAGAGATAGAGACAACTCGGTCAATTTCGTTAATTAATTTTAATTTTCAAGCTAATATTTATTTTAAATTAAATGTGGTAAAATTCCGTTTACTTGTTTAAATGGGCTACCCCATTTATACTAAAGAATTCTATTTTTATAATGCAATTAACTATCGTGTAGTTTCGAACTTTTCAAGCGACAGGATGGACACAGTCCTTTCATACTTCTTGAATTTTGTTAACTTTTGCAGCATTTTATATATTTTTGTTCGTTAAAAGTACACAAGTGAAATGTTTTGTAAAGAACTAAAACATCGAAATAAAACACAAAAGAAGTGAATTGTTTTATGTTTTATTTCGATCGTATTACATTTTACTCGATGAGTTTACAAGATCATGTGATGACTTGATACAAATAATTAAACCTAGCTAATAGCAGTTTTTTACGCCATTACCAAATATATAAAAAACGTGTAGGTATGTACTTCGATTTAATTATTTAAGTACCTCGGTGTAAAAGAGATAGAACCAAGGTCGGAAAACTTTTCAGATCAAGGCATATCTTCCAAGTAGTTTTTATAATTATACTTATAGGTTTTCCCAGTGTTGGTCCGGGTCCCCTGTGTAGAATAGTCCATCTGCCTCCCTGCCAGGCAGCTCATAAGATGCGAGCATAGGCTGATTGGGTCACTACCAACTCGCCCGGGTAGAAATCCACAGCCTTAACTATTCCTGCCGCCATAATGAGATTGACGTGTTCCGGTCTGGGGGGTAAGGTAGCATGTAAACTTGCACATCAGGCCTAACATCCCGGCCACAGGACAGCAACGCACCTATAGCATCTATGGTGTCTATAGGCCACGGTTGTCTCTTACAATCAAGAGACCTGTGTGCTTGTTTGCAGGGTTGTCATTAAAAAAATACATTTATTCTTGCACTCCGGTCAAAGTGATTGTGTTGTAATTATTGTTGTTTTGACGCTTATGAAAACAAATAAAAAAACGTAGCCAGGTCTATTCACTAGTTTTCGTGGATAATCAAAAATATTAAGCGGGATGAAACTGTGGACACCAGTTTACTATCAATGAACTTTTGTTCACCTCTTATTATTTGAAACTTAATTGCATTTATAAAATACACCACAATGAAAAGATCAACAGTGATGTAATTTTTTTACCGGAACTTCAGAAACTTTATAGTGATGGCCGCGTTCCGATCCGATGGTAAATTTTAGAATTATATAGACCCGTCTTGCGAACCGCTTGTAAGGTCTATATTATGCAAAATAATACATGTTCTGTTCTTTTCTTTGCTATAGCTACCAAACCGATGGTAGAGTCATTCTATTTATTAATTTTCACGATTAATAAATACTCAAAGTTTATTTATTTAGAAAAAAATGCTATATTTGTAAAAAAAGTGGTGTTTGTTACACAATTTATTTTTAAGAACGGCTAAACCAATATTTATTAGTTTCGGAATATCCTCGGTTATACCCGACATATATATTGATATACAGGATGTTCCATGTCTATGTCACATGGAGGGGAAGTACCTACTTTAATTATTGCACTTTGAATATTTTGCTGAAAGAATACGTTATATTAATTACAAAAACTGTTGAAACCGCATTCATGGATTTTTATATAACTACCCGGTACAACCGGGAATCGAACCCGCTACACGAGAAAAAAGAACTCTATAACTTTATAATATCGATCGAAAGACTTCATAGTAAGAGTGCTAAATAACAATGGAATAAAAAAAAGGAAGACCATGAATTTTAACATTTTTAATTCCAAATTAATCAATTTAATTCATACAAAGTCGCACTCTGTTTATTATTTCGCTTCCTATCCCTTGTTGATCATGTTATGGTGAATACTATGTATGTGTGTGTGTGTATTATGTAGCTCGCCGACACTTTCGTACCGATTCTTATAAACAGCTTTTTTTGAATAAAATTTTACATCAAGTCTTAAAATTTGTATTCTTCCTTTTTTGATGCTATGTTATTCAGCAAAAAACAATCCTAACTATAAAACCTTTCGATCGGTATGATAAAGTATAGCGGGTTCAATTCCCGGGTGTACCTACCTGGTAATGATTTAAAAATGTATGAATGCAGTTTAAATTTTTTTTTAAATTGAAATAATGTCTTCTTTCAGCAAAATGTTCTGTCTGCAGTATTTAAGGTACCTACTTCCCCTGCATGTGGTATGCCCGTGGGACGCCATGTATACAGATGTAATACTTATATTCCAATACCGTATAGGATGATAACAATTAATACTTTGAAAAAACTGAGTTTAAACAAATTAACGCTGTACAAGCCGGGTAGTTCAGAATTCCAGCTAGTAATTAAATTAATTACAGTAATCCACAATCGGATCTATTTAACACATAGGTACCTAATATGTTTATGTCAAGGAATACATAAATATATACCTCTGGACGAATTACACAGATTGATTTAACATTAAAGTAAGCTAATTATATGATTACAAATAGTATATTGTTGTGTCAATTATTATAGCATTAATTGTAATTTTTAACATAACTATCGCCTCTGTTGTGTGTGACTAAAGCGAGTCACAGATTACGCAGATACGATAATATTTTATCTGCGTATAAAATCTTATGTTATCTGAAAGTATCACACACTACGCAGATGCTATAATATACGAAACGACACATTCACTCGAAATCTTTCAAACTGAGTAGACGTGTTTTTTAGTGTAGATTGCTTATACAGGGTGTTAAAATGATTTCGCATT
>DVZL01003846.1:0-13530 GCA_018236625.1 Lasaia peninsularis
AATTTCATCAAAATCGGTTCAGTGGTTTAGGCGTGAAAGCGTAACAGACAGACAGACAGAGTTACTTTTGCATTTATTATATTAGTATGGATATCGGATATTTTCAAACCATGTTTTTGTTAATATTTCACAAAGCATACTACAACCCTAAACATTTAAATGAACTATCACTAAAATCTGTTTGAAATTTGTGGAATAATCCCATAAAAATTCAGATTGAGAACCTCCAGCTTCTTCAAATCACTAAGGTAAAATTCTCTACTTGCAGGGTGGTCCAGCTTATTAAGATATATTGTTTGTTTTATTTTTAGGGTTTTCTTCAAAAAACTCATTTTCGGCATTTAAAGAGTTAGTTTGCTAAGTAAAGTACTTTGTCTCATTTCATATCATTCAAATAGTTGACAATTGGTTAAATCATATTATCCTACTAAATATCCTTATAAATGCTAACGTCTCTATGCATGGATGTTTGTAACTCTTTCACAAAAAACCTACTGGACGGATTTAGATGAAACTTTAAAGTAAGGTAGCTTATACATGAGAATAACAGATCAGCTACTTTAAAACCGACTACATTAAAAATGTATGTTTTAAGTATTAAAATTAGGAAAACATTACCTATGTAATCATTCTTTAAGTTTTGAGGTAAAAAGTATAAATTGTCAGTATGTCATTTTTAAACATTTTTTTTTAATAGTATTTTGTTCTTTTAAAGAGATATAACGTCGTTGCAACTTTAAGACCTCTTATGTGTAAAAATACATTTTAGGAGAAAATCGATAATAACTATCTACTGAAAAAATGTAACGAAAAAAATTAAAACAAAAAATATTGGAATCAGTATCATTATTTATTATTTTTTACGTTGCTATTGTTGATTAAATTGAAAAATTGTAGCAAGAACAATGTAGGAGATTCTTTCAGTTGATGGTTTTTTACACATAAGAGGTCTTAAAGTTGCAACAACGATAAGGTGTTTTAATATATCCCATCATCCCTTTGACATGGACTCCTAGGAAGCTTGGTATTTATATTTTCCTTAAAAACCTAGAAATGAATTAAAAATCAACATTTCTTTATAACTTTTACCTTCGTTATCCCAGGAAGATCTACCAGTGTAAGATTCACAACTCTGGTGGAGTATATTTTTAAATTAATAGGCTCCGGACATATTCCCTTATTACTGCCAGCCATTCGGTCTGTTTCTCTTTCTATTTCTTGTCTTATTTCTTCGAAATTTGAATAAATTCTTTCTTTTGTGTGCAAAAATTTGCCCCATTCTTCTAAATTTACAGTACCTGTTATATCAACAAATTAATTTGTAAGTTCAACCCTAGCAACACTCTTAAAAAATATAGATATATTGCAGCACCACAAAGGGTGCTCCTCACAATACCAAAACAAAGGCTATGTGAGAAAATTCTATTTAAGCATTTCTATGTATTAGTATCGTAATTGTTCAACACCTATAACACAAGTATTTAATTTGCTTACTTTGAATTAAGATGATTTTTTTAATTTGTCTCAGTAATAGATATTTATAACAAAAAACACAGCATAATCATGTGACACATGAAAACATAAGAGCTTATTATTAAAAATATAGGTAATATTAACTTTGTTGCGTTTGCAATATAAGTTACTTGGTACTTTTTCAATGATATAGGAAATGACCAAACAAAAGTTAATTCTGTGTAGTTGTGTTATTTCTCACAGAATAGGGGAGATTTAAGCTATGATAGGGTTTCATAGACTTATAATATGTGGTATTTGTCATTTAGACATATTAATTTAAAATAGAAATTCTTGAAAAGAATATATTTAGCATAAAAGTTGAATAATTTGGCCAAACAGAAGTAGTGAAAGAGATACTGAATATCAATATTTAGCACATCTTTAAGTAATACATATAAATATATTTGTGTAAAAAAACTAAACAGTACATTTCTACAAAATTTTAAGAGAACTGTCATTTCGTTTGAATATTCTAGTAAGTATATTACTAATAAACATTCTCAACATATAACAATTACAGCGCGCATGGATTATGACTTAATAATATTTGAGTTGCCTAACAATCATCCCAATAAACATACATTTAATACTCGAGAGATTTTACTAGCTCAGTATGAAATTATGATTATGAAAATATCACTGAGTTTTGAGATTTAAGAATATTTAACATGTTTATTACATTTAAGTAAAACAAGTTAACACTGTAAGCATGAATTTATCAAGAATTTCAACTTAACTCTATTTTTTAAATTTATCTTTCAAACTAACACTGATTAGATACAGCATTTTGTAATACATTATTCTAGAGCAATTTGCAACATTTATATTGGTTGTAATAATGTACCTAATTAATCTTAGCGGAGAATTATTAGCGCTAGGCATAAGATTGGTCAACACTCTTTAGTATCAGATAATAAAAATCATAATTATAATTCACTCGTTGATAAGGTAAATAACTATTTAGAAAACAATAATCATACCTTCTTCTGCAGATCTGTGCTCTTTACTATCTTTCGGACTGTAAACCAATTGTAAAATAAGAGGGCGACGAGTAACAATTCCGGGACCCCGAGGTAAAAACGAACGTCCAACAAGGCTCTCTATAACGGAACTCTTGCCAGAGCTCTATAACAAACATGAAAAATAAGTTTTATTAGGAACACATCCGGTATTATATATTTTTTTAACAACAAAAATTAATTTTAACCATTGATCTAATAATGACAAGGTAGTTCAAGAAATGAGGACAAAGCATTTCAGTGTCATTTTACATAACCGATGTATTTGATTTCTTTTAAAACATCAGATAATATTCTAATCATATTAAAACATAAAAAATAAGCAATATTATAACCTGTGTTCCAAGAACAATTATTTGAGGTAATTGAATAGCATCAGCACCAACTGTATTAAAAACATCTTGCAATTTATTTATAACTGGAATCAACGCTTCCATCTTTAAATTAATAATTCAAAATATTTATGGATTTAGCTAACTCAAAGTGCAGTAATTATCTTTCACCAAATCAAATTCATTTAATATTCACAGCTCTTTTTCACCAAAACACAAACCACCGACCGGTAGAAGTCGGCCATATTGATTTTGTGTTCCAAATCCAATAGAGGGTTGCAAAATAATTTTATTTTTATCGTACAAAAAAGATAAAAATTTCGTACTAGACACATCTGTCGCAAAAACGATGGTCGATGCTCAGTGCTCACCGGCTAGGTGGACCGACTACATAAAGAGGATAGCCGGTAGATGGTAAAAGTTCCTGCTTTTTTCAGGTTTCGGGTTTTTTGGCGCACTCTGGGTAAGGGTCAAGGATTACGTCCAGTAAGATGATTGATGATGATGACAATATACATAAATATATAATCCACCATCTTAGGTGTTCCGCAAAAAGAAAGAAAAAATATGTAGAAGAATAAAACCTATTGGAAAGGGAGGAGGATAATATGTATAATTATAGAATAGGTAGGGAATAGGGATAAGTATGTACTATGAATTTATTAGCAATAAAAAGAAAAATAAATTACGCTCGATTCGAATTCAGAAACTGGAAAAGGGGGGGCAAACATTGGTTTATCTATCTATTTCCGGCAAAACTACAAGCCCTATGAAAAAAAGTTCAACAGCGAACTTGTATTGTTATAACGTTTTTTCCTCAAAATTTATGTGTAAAAAGGCAAATAATATCTTTGGTTTTTTATTTTCATATTTTACATAAAAAAATTTATTTTAATTTTACGAAATTTGGTGAAAATTTATCTTTTTATGCGTCAAACATACTGTAATTTTTTAGAATAAAAAATGTTCGGTTATCATCTTATTTTGATTTACTATCGTAAAAAGCACCCTCATTTTTAATCGAAAATTTGTTTCAAAATACCTATTAGTATTTTTAAAAAAGTCGGTCAGATTTATTGTATTTAAATATTTACTTTCTGTAAGTGCAAAAAATTGTTAAATGTTAATGTTAAAAATGTTCTCAAAAAATGCAAAAAACCAAAAATCTTCAATAATATTTATTCACATGGACAATTTGAAGCTACTTTCAAATTGACTTTACAATTACTCATGTAGAATACAATTTTGAGCTATTTATTAAAATTAATAATGTACTTATTACATTGATAAACAAAAAAATCAAAACCTACAAAGCATTAAGATTGCAAATAGCATGAAAAATAGTTATTAAAAATATTCAAGAAAATCTTCATCAGCAAAAATTAAAAAAAATAATAAAATATTATATTTTGGTGGAATTGTTTAGTACCTACCTACTACACGCAACTCTGGCCTTATCTAAAGAAGTTAAAGAAACTTGATTTGTATCTGTGACTTTTGTTAATGTCAATCATTTATCATAATATAACTCCATTCTCAAATCTCAATTGTCACTTTTTGTTACCGAGTTTGTCAAGAATCGAAAATGATGCCGAAAGTTGCAAAACTTTGCTAGTGTGTATTTTTTAAAGTAATGTTATGTGAAAAGGAAGATTATCTAGTTAAATAGGATTCAAGCAATTGTAACAAGAGAAAATTTACACGTTTTCATATTATTGAGTTATTATTTGTGTTAATAATGTTTGCTTCGGAGGTACTGATTTAAAAGTTTGCATTTAATTTGTTTTTATCTTGAGTTTTTTAATTACATTGCTATTTTACAATTGCAGAACAACATTGATTCCGGTCGTTTCACAACAAATTCTCAGTCTATACAATTTGGCTCTTGGCATATTTCATATGATATAAGCTGTATATTGCCCAGTGTATGCTCTACAAAAGTAGTATGTGAGCGTAATGATAATCAATTTTGCCAATTTTGTGTGTAAGTACAACCCACTTTATACATAATTATATTACCAACACCTATAGGCTGGACGAAAATGTTTATATTATCATATTTAAGAAAAGTGTAGATATCTAAATCATCATTTTGCTTGAAGCATACTTGGCTAAGTACCTAATAGAGCAATGCTATGCATAATATGCTACTTACCTATGTACTCTTCAAATTAAGCCAGTAATTTGTAAAAAATACTTAGATATCACTCAGCGAAGAGAGCTCATGTTACTTAATATACTTTTGACTTCTCATTTTCTTTCTTCTCAATTTGACTCTTCATCTTCAGTTTGAGAAAACTGTGACCCTTATACAGATGTTATAGCTACCTTTGTGGCTGGGGTGTGAGCTTCTGGACCAGATCATGATATTGTTGTTATGAGGGCAGGAATAGGTATACCCAGGCAAGTTGCTGCCCATTTCTGCTTAGATCATCAGTGATCTAATTGGTAGGGACCCAATAAATCTATATAAGGGGTGGTCTATTTTACACTGGTCTGGGACCAACATAAGGAAAAATAAATTATTAATATTAGTGCACTTACATTTTTACACTGCAGTTTTTAGTCTTCTGTTATTTTAGACAAGTTTTTACCAATTTTAATTGAATTTGCTTAAAAAATTGTCTAAAAATTACAAAAATTAACCTCACTACTTTAAATTTGGAATTGGACATAAAATATTTGATTCCATGTATTTGTTAAAGTATGTTGGTACTCACTTTAGCCATGTGTCAATTTTGACAACACTATTATATATTTATATTATATATTCATTATATATATTGGATGCATTCACTCAAAATCTCTGTGTTTGTGAGCAACGTTAGACCTCATAGTATTATTTGTGAATACTCATAACTTTAGTCTGTATGAAATACCTGTATTCAATAAAGTTTAGTAAGTATAGTAAGAGTCATATTAATCAGAATTTGGATGATGTAAGATATCAAAACTGGAACTTCTCTAGAGAATGATTTTCCAAACTAGGGGTCTAAGACCAAGTGGGTCGTAAGAGAATATTGAGTGGGCCCTGCTGTAGAATGATACAATGTTCCATATATACACAAGTAGCCTATGTCTTTTTCTGAATCATAAGATATGCATGATAGAAAAAAATATAAATCTGTACAGGCACAAGTAGGCAATTGTATAACATCATAATAAATGAATATCTCTGCATATATTCATATTAATACTATTAAACTAACTAAACAGATATTTGTATGTTTCTTATACTTTATTTGCAGATATTGTAAGGAGCTGAAGATACCTCATTTTCCAGATATGGTATTTCCTAAAAATATCCTTACATTGGCACACAGTAATGGATCAAAAATTTACTTCAGCCCATTAGATGCATTGCGCAGAGTCTCAAGCAGAATGGAAGCAATAGAAGTTGCTTGTGCTGAAGCTTGGCAAGAATCTCGGTAAATTACATCTTGTTAATTGTAATTTTAAAATATTTTCTAAAGATTACACTTGAATTATGCAGCAGTCCTTGAGGATGGGATTGGCTCTTGTTGGATGTTTGTTATGAATGTTGATGTTTTTGTGATACTGCTTATGACCATTAACTAGCAGATTCTATACAATTTTATATTGCACTCTTAGTATTAAAGTGACTTAACTCAAAAAAATTAATAAAATAAAATTTATGTAATACTCGATTTTACCGTTTCACTATAATTTTTGAAAACTTTGTGACTCATTTATCACATATTGCATTTTTTGAATTTGGTCACTTTAATTCTAAGCGTGCAAAATCATGACTGTAAAAGTATTCTTTCTTAATTGTATTTTTCTTTACAGTCAATTTATTTTATAATACATTTATTTCTTATATCATCAAAGTGCTTTTTTTTACAATAAATTTGTTTCTCATAATATGCTAAAGTAAGAACACTTCAGCATGATAGTAGCAAACACCTAGAATAATATGTTTGCAATATGTGTCATATATTTAGAGGTTTACTGTACCTCTTATAAATGTTTTCATCTCCAATATTGTGTAAATATTTTGGTGCTGGGATTTGGTGACTCTACCGCCCCTAGAATAATCGAGTGATTGGCACTACTTCTTTATCTTTGTATATTGCCATAATGTAGGAAAGTTTAGTTGCAACATTGTTGGTTAGGTCTCCTACATGTTGTGTCACCTCAGCCTTTTTGCCAGGTGTGAGCGCAGGTTAAGTGGGTCACTGTCAACAAGACTAGTGGTGGTAGAGCTCTGTGCAGTAACTTGTCTTGTCTGGGATCCGTCACCTCACTTATTTTTGCTGCCATAATGACAGTGCTGTGTAGCCTAGGTATACTTGCACATTAGACTTATCATCCTAGCCATAGGATAGCACTACACCTATTATGTCAATAAGCCTCTTTTGTTGCTTCATTTCATCACAAGAGCCCTTAATTTGTTTGTAAAAAAAATTGACGTTTATGATTTCTTTATGCAATATAAGTCTATTTTCAATAATATAAATAAACATGTTATTTAGGATTAATTAATTTAAGTCACATGATGGTAGTAATTCTTATAACGCTAATGAATTTGTTTTAAGTTATTGCTGTGTTTCAACTTAATTGAAAGAAAGAAACTAAACATTTTGAGTCAAAAAAACAATAATTTGTTTGGCTTTTTCAACATTTTCTGGGGATATATAGACTAAATGCCTGTAAAAATGTTGGGTACAAACTCATAAGAGAGTACTATGTGTGTTTGGTCTCATTCTTTTTTTTAATTAATATAAGATAGCAATTATCACCAATTTTTTTGCTGAAATGTGAGAAAGATGCTTTTCTTTTGCAGTATAATGAACTCCATTATACATAACTTTGTTGTATTATTATTGAAATGTGCTTATTATTAAAAGGCCTGATGCAGAGAAGCCAAAGAAATCATTTGATTGGACATTTTCAACTGACTATATGGGAACCCTATCAAAAAATATTGTAGTTGAACCTACTGATGAAAATATTAATTTTGATATTCTTAAGAAGAAAGAGCACATTTTATTTTATCATGATTTGACACTATTTGAGGATGAATTACATGATCATGGTATATCCAAGCTGTCAGTTAAAATTGTAAGTAGTATATTTGTTGCATGTGTTTTTTTTACTTAAAATATGAGTATGTGTAAGTTTCATTTCCAACAACGAAAAAAATAGAATATTAGCTGTTGTCCATGGCTTCGCCCGCTTGTGTCTGCCAAACAAACAAAATCTAGGCAATTGTAAAATGAAAAGGAATCGGTTATATTTATATGTCATCAAAACATTCCTATACAAATGTTCATCCCCTCCCTTAACCCCTCCCCCCCTTTTTGCAGTAAAGAGTAGTGTATGTCCTTCCTCAAGGTCAACTCTATCTTTGTACCAATTTTCATTAAAATCCGATGGTGAAAGCGTAGACAGAGAATTATTTTCGCATTTATAATATTACTATGTATGTAAACTGAAAACGAATTGGTTATATTTATATGTCATCGATATATTTCCATACAAATATTCATCCCCTCCCTAGACAGCTGATGTAATTAGGAATATCTATAATAGGCTACTTTTGTTAAAGAAATGTATAAAATAAAATAATTAAATAAAAACGAGGACGATGTCGCGGGCACAGCTAGTGAAATATAAATATATATACATATCAGATCTGGAAGAGCATGTACAGATCGGGTGTTCCCGCTCTTCAACATTGTAAAAAAGCATCTGGCTGTAGGCAAGAAGGTTTTTTGCGGTTTTGTGCATCTTGAGAATGGCTTTTTTGATAGAGTTGGATGAAAGAAACTTTGGAAAATTTTACCAGAATTTGGGATAGATGGGTTCCTGGTGCATGCTGAGTAGTCTATGTATTTAGATTGTATGCATGTAGAGGGCAACATGTCTCCTTGGTTTAAAGTTAAAATTGGAGTTAAGCAAGGTTGTGTGTTGTTGGCATGCTTGTTCATCTTGTATTTGGATAAATACCTCCAAAGGATAAGGTCGCTGGATGTGGGAATGCTGCAAAATCACATCTGCTGCCGGTAACAGTTAATGCGATTGTAAAGAAAGGGCTTTGTTTTTGAAAAAAAGTTTGATTGCGATGGAAACCTAAATAATGGTATTTGAAAGAGTTGAAGCTAGAATAGATGCAAGAGTTATGGTTGATGATCTTGATGAATTTAATTCACTTGCTCCAGCACTACTTGCTCCAGCACTATTGGAGCAAGTAAATTAAATTGTATATCTTGTGTTAATTGTACACACTATTACAATAGTGCTTTTAGCAGGGATGGAAGGTACACCGCAGACATGGAAAAAAGCGTGAGTGCTGGTAATATAGTAGATGGAACGTTACCTAAGCTACTTCAAAGCGAAAAGCCGAGTTATAGAACTTGTCTCGCTTTATACATCTCGGTGCTTACCCCAGCATTATTTTATGGAAGTGAGAGTGGGGTATATTAAAAGCAGCATAAAAGTTGACAAATGCGCTAGAAATGTGTGCAGTCTTCAACATTTGTGGAGTAACGCTCACGGACTACATTCGTAATAGTGAGATCAGAGAAACAGTGGTATTGAAAGAAGGTGTTGATGTAAATAAAAGATTTTAAAATGAGAAAAGGTTTGATGGTTCGGTCATGTAGAAAGAATGAAAGAATAACAAAACAGATAAACAATGCGAAAGTGGATGGATGTAGGTACCCGGGGAGACCTCGGTTGACATTCCACGACCAAATAGCTCGCGTATGATCTGAGGGGGGTGTCAAGAGACTCCGATACCGGCGTGTTGTATGAAGAGAATAATGAACGTGGAGGAAGCTAGGCAAGCCTGCAGAAATCGTGACACTTGGCACTCGATACTCTCTGGCTACTACAAAAGGCATTTGGCGTGAAGATATGTATGTTTAATGGTTAAAGGATATCTTTTGCCTATATTATGTATTTGTAAAAAGAGATCCATCACAATAAATTGGGTATATTGGTTTATATTTGAATTGTGTTTGGACTTGTCTCTCCTCATAAAATATTTATTTAACTTCCAGAGAGTAATGCCTACGTATTGGTATGTGTTGCTAAGATACTTCCTTCGAGTTGATGATGTTCTTGTTAGAGCCAACGAAACCAGAATGTTTCATATGCTGGAGACAGACTATATTCTACGTGAATATACTTCTAAAGAGGCCACACCAAGAGATTTAAATGTAAGTAAACTTTTGACAACTCCATTTTTATCATTTAGAGGCATATTTGACACAAAAATAAATTACACAATATTGTAACATCTTCTTAAGACATATTCGTTAATAAATTTTAGAACTCTGTGGCGAATTTTCTATATTGATAACCTCTATTATTAATACCTTAAGGTTGAAGCTTTCGATTGTAGTTTTCTATTAAATTTTTAGTACATTTATTGGCTGATTACATGCTTACTTAGTACATATGTAGTGTGATAAATTTTACACAACCTTACTCCCAAGTTCTCGTCGCATTTAGTCACGTTATTTAGATAGTCTCTGGACGTACGTAGTCGATGCCCAATTTTAACGCACAATATATAAATCAACTGATTCTATGAGTTTTTTTCAGTTTATCTGAAAAACATACCATTGCTTGATTTGCATGAATGGATTTGTGCCCGATATGCATGAATGGATTTGTGCCCGATATGGCGACGGACTTGCCACCTGTTATCTGTCAGAAGCCGCCTTATGTGCCTGCTTTATGAAATTTAAAAGTAGAACTAGTCTGGATATTAAGGCATGAAGGCATCAATAATTAAAAAATAATACCCTCATGACCTCAATACTATTTCACAATTCAGATCTGAAGTCATGGAACTCGGTTTTGTCAGCCTCTAAATGCTACAAAATTTACATAGAAAGTACCATACCATAATGACAGTGGTTCTTTAACTATAAAAAAAAATCAATAATATCTTGTACAAGGTTGTGTAAAGTTACAACTTGGTAACTCGTGTACATCAGTACATTTAAAGAAAATCCATGTGTGAAATGTATGTGAACGCGGCTTGGATGAAGACACTGTGGAACATATATTTTTCAGCTGTCCAAAACATATACTATCCCTATATGAAATCCTTCCATTACAAATTCCCCATCCTACTAACTTTAAGTGTCTCTAACATTTATTAAAATCCTAAAGAAATCTCTAACACTTTACAATTTAAAAATGTAATCATTGGCAAGTTCTTAGTTTGTTTGTTATATATATACATTGTTTATAGATGTATTTATTATGTGTAATAATACACATATATGTATTGCTTGTTTGTGTGTGTATTTTATCTTGACTTAGCTTGGGATTCGCAGAAATAAAATTAAAAACTCCTGTGTCATTTTCACCACACGACTTAGGCAGAATTATTGTGCCAGATGCAATAGAGGCTATAAATATAATGAAAGAAGTTTGTAATACATACTCATTCAATAGTACCTCTGCCTAACCCTTCGAGGATATGGGTGTGATGAAATTAAAAAAAAATTTTGAAGCGGCCGCTTGTGATGTTCTTATATTTACTGATTCAGATTCGATAGTATACTGCATCAGAAGTATACTATTGAATCACGAAAAAAACACTATGTTCATGTTTTTTATGGAAATTACTTTTGATACGCTTGCAATGTATAAAACTGCTAACAGTGAGTTTTTGTTAACAGATACCTACAGTACAAATGAAAGAAGCGGATGACGTCATACCATTATTGCCGGTGAAAGAGAAAAAAACTGACAAGTTAATATTCATAAAGGGCAATTGATTTAGTGATCTCAAAAATAGTTTCTAATGTCATGTGAATAAAATGTATATCCTTAGTAGTTTTTGAATCATTGGATCATCCCAAAGGTTTATCTCACCTGCATGTGAAGCACCTTGGATTGGTCATAGACCAATATAAGTAAACCATGGTGACCATAAATACAAAGAAATGATCCAACGCTTGGTGGACGTGAATATTTTGGACGTGAGGAACTGTGAACGTTATTTTAGATGTTGGTACCGCTTATAACGACATAAGTTGGATGACGAGGAAAGAGGTTTATTTTAAGCAGGACAACAAAATATTGAATTCATGAAACATCTGTATTAAACTAGTGGTAGTGTAGTAAATAGGTACTAATAAAACTGTGTTCACCGTTTATTTCTTGCCATATATCATTCTTATGGAACTGTTATCCTATGGTGGTATTTAGAAATGGATACGATTTTTTAAAATTTATCTTTAAAGAAAATAATAATCAAAAATAGAATTAACCCCGGTGGCTTAGTAGTACGCTTTGGACTTCCATTTTGGTGGTTCAGGTTCGAACCCCGTCATGCACCAATAAGTTTTTCTAACTTATGTACATTTTTGAATTGTTCTTACGGTGAAGGAAAACCCCGTAAGGAATTTGTGTCTAATATAGCGACGAACTTGCCACCTGTCACATCATGAGACCTAATATCGTCGGCTATTCTTCGGTGCATACGTACCTCTGTCTATCCTTTTAGGGATATGAGCATGAAGTCATTTTTAGTAATCGTTTCTGAAACGCTGGCAATGCTGATGATGCTTGATCGAGTCTCACTGTGCTACTGTTTTTGGCGGGAGTTTGTAAATTAATTTTTTGGCTATTTTATTCATATTTATATAAATATATGTCTATAAATTGATCAATACATTCCATAAGAGAATTATTCGTATTTTATTGGTATAGAAATATTTTTTTACAGTTTACAAAGCCATTTTAAAATCAGTCTGCACTTACGGCTTTGAATTTTGGGGAACTGCTAGTAATAGTAATATCGACATCTTAGGAAGATTTCAGACCAAAACAATGAGAACTATGTTTGACATACCAAAATGTATCAACAATGACTACATCTTATATAAAAGACTTAAATTTATCAACTGTGAAACAAGAAATCCATTAACGAAGTATAACTACCAGAAAAAGTTGGCTGCCCATGTTAACGTCCTAGCAGCAAAATTATCAGGCTCTGGAAGTACTTAGTACACAAGACTGAGAAGGAATAGTGTTCTAACTCTCATGAATCGCTTCAAAACTACACATTGAAAATGGTCAATGAACTATCTTTCACAGCCCTGATGACAAAATCAGATATAGTCAAACAAAAGAGCAGCTAAATGTGAACAAACAAATTGCTGTGTTCAGCAGGATACAAATTAAAAAAAAAGAATATTTTTTTTGCGAGTAATAGGGAATATGCATGTGATTTAGATATGCCCCAAAAAATAACGTATGTTTAAAAGAAGTAACTTTGTTACTGAAGAAATATACCCACATAAATATTTTTGCCAATATTCAAGTATTTTTAATAAAATTAATTCTTTAAAAGTAGTATTTTTGAAATTCCCTCGCAAATTTCGAAAACGCAACGCCATGCATGACGTGACGTTCCGGTTCACTGTCAACGCCACGTCAATTGATATACATATTTTTGCATCTTTATGCATAATATAAAAATTTTCGCACATAAGGACAATACAATATTAATAATACGCAAAGTGAAGTGTAATAGCAATTCACTTAATTTCACTTCGTTGACAAATTATTGTTCTCACTTCTCAGTGGACAGTGACGTTACAAATAAGTGTGCTAAAATGGCGGTATTTAAATCATCCGAAAATGATTATAGTTTGTATAGTTTTTTGTTA
>DVZL01003847.1:0-13530 GCA_018236625.1 Lasaia peninsularis
GATACACTATAGCCCCGCTGGACCTTAAATTGTCAGCTAATCATACGTGCTTGTATGTAGCTCTGCCCACCTTTCGTGTATATGGGCGTGAAGATATTTTTTTAACCTTTACATCAGAAATCCGTTTATTTATTTTTCTTCGTCTGTTTTTCTTAAAGTACCATAAAGATATCTTACCTGCACTTGCATCCGAACTGCAATATCCATAATGAGTTCTACATTGGCGTAGTTGTTATTATTGGACCCGCCGGGAACTGGGACGTAATGGTCAGCCATTTTTATATATTCTGCATTCGCCTTTAAGTCCTCTGGTGTTACCTTAAAAAATAATTATTAATAAATATATTTCGCTGTTCAAATATTAATTTGCCTCTTCCTGCTGTCATAATGACTTAATCAAGCTTAAGATCCTAGCATCAAATGGCAATATATGAGGTGTTTTTGCGACCAAAAAACTCAATGACTATTTTCTTTCTTTACTATAATTTCAAGATGGAAATAAAACTCTCCAAATTAACAAAAATAGGTTTTTATGAATATTAAACCAAAACAGAATGTTAAATCTTGATCAAATTTAAATGGAACTAACTGAAAAAAGTGAAAAACAAAAAAGTTAATGCTTAAAAGTTCAAGTAAAAAGTTCTAAGGTACCACAGTATATGTATATAAAAAAATACGTCAAGTGCGAGTCGGACTCGCACACGAAGTGTTTCGTATCTATAAAATAAAAAAAAAATAAATAAAAAAATATATATATATATATATATACAGCAAAGTCTTCGTAAAAGGATATAATGAATCCCACAGTGTTTGTTCCTCGTGTTAGTCTGACTCTCCTGTGAAGAATTGATCGTCTGCCTCCCTACCAGGTAGCTCATACGATGCGAGCATTGGTTTCCATTGGGATCCATCACCTTACATAATACTACCACCATAATGACATTGTAGTGTTGCAGTCCAGAGGGTATGATAGCCGACAGACTTGCATATGAGGACAGCAATGCACCTATACCATCTAAGGTGTCTATAGGACACGTTTATTTCTAAATATAGCATGCTTGTTTGCTGTCTTTTCCTATAAAAAAATCTACTCAATTTTTGTAAGTAGATATTTACAAATGATGTTAAACGTTCTACAATACTTGTAAAAATTGTAAACGGTTCCTACTACAACACTAACCATAACCACAAAACGGACAGCTCTCTCGTTCTTGAACATTTCGTAAGACCATCTCCTTATTGAGCGCATACATTTTACAGCACCAATACCGTTGTTTGCGATCAAAACCTGCAAATTAAAACAAAATTATGTTACTGAAGTAATCATAAATCATACATTAATCGGTAGCTAGTAGCGGTACACTCTTCAGATTTTAATTCGGCAATCCCGGTTCATGCCTCGCCATATATCAAACAGTTTTTTTAAAAAGTACATTTACTGAGTGCACTTAGGATGTTTAAAAACTTGACTACCAGAATGGAAGTCTAAAGCTCTAACCACTAGTCAACAAACAAAACCTTTACCTTGTTTATAGCTTTGGTGCCTTGAAACCGGCGCACAAATTCTTCAGGGGTAGCAACAGTAAAGTCTTTTTCTTGGAATCTTTGACTGTGTATCACTGTCCCCTGGGACATAGACGGCCTGCAAATAAATTCAAACTCATTTAAAGATAAATACAACTGCAGTTTAGGTGTCTTTTACAAGAACACACTCTTTATTTTATAAATAAAACTAAATAAATAATGTCACGCCCAAATTCCTGAAGAGGTAGGCAGCGGTGCATATGCATCCATGAAGTTAGGTCCCATGTGACGAAGTCAGACAAAAATCCAATCTCAGACAATGTTTTTTCAGATAATCTGATAAGAAAAACTCATAAGAAGTAGTTGCTCTTCCCAGGAATCAAACCTAGGACCTTGATATATTTTTATAGAAATCAAATAAGGAGAGATATAGAGTGAAAAAAAATTATCTATTACAGCTTCTCGTTACTATATCTCTAAAATAAAATCAAACATAGCATCAGTGACATTATGGCTCTGGGTACTAATCCAGCCAAGTTTTTTACAGTTCTCTATAACTTTGACTGCGGGGCTGCACAGGTGGAATAATCTAACAAACTAAAATACCAAATACTAGCATATGGGATTAGTTACAATTGACAAATCATCACTAGCTAACAAACCTTGGTGTGATGAAATGGCAATAATTAATTATTTTAGATTAAAATGAACAAAGGTAATCCATTATTTGAAATGTATTATTACCTAGAACAAGGTTTATTGCTTAAATAGTATATATAAAGCATTTTTGGTAAGTTCACTAAAAATAAGGGAGTGAAAATTAACTAGTCTGATGAGGTGTAGCCAAAAAGACGTACAGAGCAATATACATTTCGAAAAAAAAAGTGAAAACTCTAAACAGCTGACGTCTAACCAATAGCATCATAGCAAAAAGAATGTTTGAAGTGAAATTTCTATTAGCATAACGTATCTACGTAAGAACGAGTTTATATCAATAATTATAAGATTGTTTTAAATATTACACGACACAAAAAACCGATCAGTTTATACAAAATTAACATAACTAATTTTTTGTTTTTTTTTAAATATAAATAAAACATTTTTATTTAGGAATATATTTAAAAGAATATATATAAAAAATACAAATATTACCCACAATTACTCAACTTATGTATAATAATCATAAGGTTTTGATTAATAAAAGTAATAAATAAAAATAATTGAAAAATATCTGAAAGTGCAATTTAGCCAAACTTTTCTAACCTGTAAGGAGTTTCCGAATACAATCCATTCATGCTAGAATACATATTACACTGCTATTGAATAAAAATATACACTTTATTTTATAAATCACTGCTTTTAACACTATTTTCAATGTAAAAACAACAAAATATAAACATATCTTCGCCGAATTAGACGATACCGTTTGTTTTTGTCGTTTGACGTTTAAGTTGCCAATAAAATATAACTGACGGATCATACGATATTTCTATCCTCTTTACACTCGATAATAATCTTTGGTGTGACAAAGACAGCGATATGATTATTAGGGGCCGTCACAAAATAAATTGAAAAATCGTATTTTCCGCCTTTTGCGTATATAGTAAGTAAATAATAATGCAGAGGTCTTGACACAATAATTTATCGATAAGTAATGTAAGATGGAAAACAAAAACAATTTCATCTATTGATTAATAGTAATTATTACATCATTATTATTTATAGTCACAGTCTTGATATTTATTAAATAGGTATACGTAATAGATAGGTAGGTATATCAATTAAATAAAATCTTAAAGAATCAATAAAATATGCACCTTATTAAAACATAAACAATACTGTCCAAATTATTATTAATAGTCAAAACTAGAGATAAATTCAATTCATAATATGTGATTAAGTTACAAATTACGCAGGTAGTAAATGCAAACGTAGCAGGCAGTAGCTACGTTTGCATTTATTACAGTGCATTAATTTAACAAGCCTTGAGCCATTAAAAGAGGCCAACTTAAGAATAGCTGGCTAGATATCGTGGAATGAGACATGTGTGCCAATTTAGTCCAAAGTGAAGAATTAAAAGTAAGGCGAACACAGGGTCTATTGTCACCAACATCGTGATATTGACTAGATGGTAGAGTCTTGCAACAACTCGCCCGGTTTGGTACCACCGACCGCCTTACCTATTCCTGCCACAATAGCGTCAGTGCTTGCCATTGTCGTGTTCTGTTTTGGAGGGTAGCCGGTAAATTTACTCACGCAAGAGGCTTATCATCCTAGCCTCAGGATGGCAACGCACCATTTCCACCTTTGGTGTCTATTGGCGACGTGTATTTCTTACCATCAGGAAATCCGTCTGCTTGTTTATCTTCCAATATCATAAAAAAAAAGTTTTTCCTCGCTTAAATGTGAGAACCAATCGAAATTACAGCAAAGATGATGCTGACGAAAATTAAATTTTATATTTTCATTACAATATTTACGAGTATTTTCTTTTCTTTATTTCTGGACTGATTTTAAATACCTATTACCTTGGCTAATCGCGGATGTTTTCTTATATATCTACTGGACTTACGAGTCGTGGATATACTAGCACACCTCTACCTACCCCTTCGTGGATAATAGGCGTGAAGGTATTTTTTAATATTTTAAATAATTTAAATACGCAGGCTAAACCGCGGGGGCAATCTACTATAATTATTACAGTAGTTTTCCCCTGCGTTTAGCTTAGAAGTTTAATTAATTGCGTATGACGTACTTAGTAATTACGTATACATCAATCACAAATATCCTCCATCACAGTAAATACGTTACAGAATAATCCAGATACTTGATACGTTTATAAATTGTTCAAATTCAGTTCAAATAAAAATGATCGTCGTCCGTCGTCATATCATGGTTTTCAGATAAACTGAAAAAATACTAAGAATAAGGGTGACTTATCCCGGGAATCGAACCCGGGATCTCCTGCGCCAAAGTTGGACATCGACTACGCTCGACCTTAGTGGCGGCTACAGAAGAATCAGATATAGTTTTTTTTAGTAAAAGCTATAATAAACAATAATAAAGCTAATCACCAACTATAATATAAATTAATTGTATGATCTTTTGCCCGAGTTTAGTATTTGTCTCATAGTTAACTTGGATTTTTTTTACACCGGACAATTGTACTGTTTGCAAATCCTCAAACGTGGTTTAACAAACGTGACCTTGACAAAATGACGTGCATGACAAATAAAATGACCGTGAGTTAAAAATAATCTGAAATATAATTTTTATTTCGCGTCAGTGTGATGTACAAACTACTTAAATATTGAAAATTATTAAATAATAATAATTAATATAACAATTAATTATTAGTATTTTATTAAAGGTCACTTCCTATGGTGACTGTGACAAAAGTCACTAGGACTAGTGAGATATATGGTATTGGCCTAAGATTCTGCTACGTACAACGACTGAAATTTTTAGACAACTCATTTGCAATATATTTATTGACATATTTTATTTGATAAAAAATATTTTTCAATTTTTAAATTTTTTTTTTAATATATTTTTTATCCATTAACCAGCTCGGTGAAGGTCGTTGTATAGCGGGATCCTAAACTATAATATGTTTAGAGCACTGTAATTACACATCTAGTTGGCTGACTTGGCGGTAAGGCGGCAATGATTAATAAATATGTCTTAAAATTAAATATTTTTTTTAAGTAATAGGTACTAGCTGTGCCCGCGATTTCGTCCGTGTTTTTTTAAAGTTAAATTTCTATAATAACTTCTAAAATAAAAGTAGCATATGCCTCATTATTAAATTAGCTGTCTGCCAGTGAAAGTACCATCAAAATCGGTCCAGCCGTTCCAGAGATTAACGGGTACAAACAGACAGAAAATTATTAATTTGATATATGTACCTTGTAAACATATATTTAGTAAAAATCTATTATTTTAATATTACATACAGACATTCCAATATTATTTATTTGTATAGATGACTTTTTTATTTTAATCTGGTGGTACCAGATTGATACCAAAATTTATGTGATTTTTTAGATTAGTTCATATAATTTATCTATGTATAGCAAAGAGATAAATTTAATTTTTACCCAAAGATTTCATAATCCGTACGATCGTTTACGCCTTTATTAAAAAAATACACCAATAATTAATCAATTTCATTTTAATTATTCCATTTATCATCATAAACATAAATTATTATAAAATAATAATAGACATAAAATAATCAATCCAAGTACCATTTACCAGATCCTTCCTCGGAATCGTGTTCAGACCTAAGACACAACAATTTGAGTTGAAAATAGCATACTAACTTCAGTAAAAATTAAACTTCTTAAATTAATTCTAATTTAACTTTTTTTGTTTGAATTTATTGTTAAAAAACGTACGTGACAAATTATTCTTAGTTATATTAATTATCTGTGCCCTCTGTGCCTAAATTGATAATAATAATTGAAAGAATAAATTTTAGTTTTTGTCATACTTATACTCCCATGCATCCAATGGTTTTTGAGTAGGTAAGTAGGTAGATTTGCAGCATATAATGTACCTACAGCCAAAAAAGAATCTCGAATTTAATTATATTTAAACTTACTTTAAACTAGCTGTAGTAGGAAGACCTAATAATCTACTATCTTGTTTTGTTTCTGTATCTTCTTTTGCAGATTCATCTTCAGCGGCATTTACTGTCATTTCAAACTTTTGAATCAATTCACTAGGGATGGTCTCTATTTCTTCATTCCATGTCGATTCATCGACGGTTGTGTCTCCGATCACAAAACGTTTTGACGTCCTCCGTTTTAACATGGTGAAAATGTCACGTAAAGAAGTAAATGGCACCCACAGATTAAATAAGCGTGATAAGTTCATATAATTTTCGTTTCACAACACATTTCACTCACTTTAATGTTTTAATTTTTTTTCACATTAACAAACGTGTCAAGAAATGTTATTATGCCAGATTATCAAGTCAATGTATTTTAAAAAATATCAAAATTTGTATTGCTTTTATTACGCCTACAATTTCAACATTTTGAACATGTAGTCTCTTCTTTTCAAATATCGATTATTTTCAAAGTTTAGATGCACATATATATTCAAGTGGTTCTGCAAGTAACCAAATAAAAATACACCTTCAACGAATACTTATGTACTTTTAAATATATACACAATACTAATGATACATTTATTACCCAAGCACTAATTACCTAATTAATGATTACCCAAGTAACTAATTAACTGACGAAGCAATAATCAACGGGAAATTTTAAATATCTTGTTATTGGAACACCTATCCAGTACACGGTACAAATTTAACAGTTTTACCTACATTGAATACAGTGAATATTCATATAATAATGAAGCCCCGGGACATGACCATCGAAGAAATCAATTCTATCCACTTCAACAAACAAAATAAAGTATGCATTAAACCCTCTATAGTAGTCATTGGCAGAGTATTCAAC
The DNA here is from genome assembly GCA_018236625.1 of Lasaia peninsularis. Lineage (NCBI taxonomy): Eukaryota > Metazoa > Arthropoda > Insecta > Lepidoptera > Riodinidae > Lasaia > Lasaia peninsularis. The sequence continues at coordinate 7,002 of DVZL01003847.1, forward strand.
ACAAAATTTGAAGGACACATTTTTTAACAGTTTGTATCTACTGTCACCACTGTGGCCCAGATTCCCGGTAAGGACAACTTGCTTTTATGAGTTTTTTTCAGTTTATTTGAAAGACACCAACGTGGTGTGTGCTTGAGACTGAATTAGTACCCAATAATGCGTTAAAATTGCCACCTGCCATAATGGTACCTAATATAATCGACTAATCATGGGTGCAAACGTGCCTATGCCTATTTCTTCAGGGATATGGGTATGACGATATTTGTTTATTTTTTCTATCAAAAATTCACTGCATTTATTTGTTTCTCCACTACATAATATAAAACATATTCGCTTTTTCTGTCCCTATATATGCTTAAATCTTTAAAATTACGTAACAGATTTTAATGCGGTTTTCTTTAATAGATAGAGTGATTTAAGAGGAAGGTTTTATATATATAACATATGTATAATATACTCTTGCGAAGCCGGGGCGGGTCGCTAGTATGCTATATAACTAATAAACTTTTTAATCCTATTTCGTACATTTATTACTTGGGGATAGAAAAGGAATATAACCAAAAGGTTGAGAGTTCAGACAAAATATACTTAAATGTTGTTAATTTTAAAATTAATGTTGAAGTTATACTGTAACCTTCAATGCAAAATAGTCGTCATTTTACTGTGTTTTAATTATTGTTCAACAAATATAATGCTTGTTAAAAAGTCGTACAAGAGTTTGCTATAAATCTTACACATATTAAAATATCTAATTTATGAATATATAAAATAGAATTTTGAATGTATACCTATTATTAAAAGAGCTATGTTTGTCTAATTTTGCCGTCGAGTACACACCTCTGCAACCGTTGGGGTGAATATCCCAGAGTTAATCTGGATCTTCAGTGTAGAATAGAAAATCTGCCTCCCTACCAGGCGGCTCGTAAGAGGCAAGCACAGTTTAAATGGGTCACTTCCAACAAGACCAATGGTGGTAGAGTATGGATTTGCCCGGGTATGGATCTACCGCCACACCGTCTAACAGTCCGACCACAAACAGTGACGCACCTATAACATCTATGGTGTTTATAGGTCACAGTTGTCTCTTACCATCAGGAGATACATGTGCTAGGTTGCTGTCATATCTCATAAAAAAATATAGATAACGTGTGTTACTTATCATCAGAAAATTCGACAACGACAACGTTAATAAAAGATGTTTACAAAAGTCTGTAATTTTTGTAAATTATTTTTAGAGTAAAAAATATTAGGGTAAGTTAGTAATGTCGAGTAGAATTTATCCGTGTTTTGGGTTCTGTGTCAAAAGAGCATACTACAATATGGGACCCTATTATTAAGACTTCGCTGTCCATCTATTTGTCTGTATCTCATGTGATAGCTAGACAAATGAAATTTTTTCATACTATGTGTTTCTGTTGCTGCCATAACAACAATTACTAAAAACATAATGAAATTAGTATTTAAAGCTTTTTTGGCATTTTTACGGATAATAGTACGGAACACTTCATGCACGAGTCCGTCTCGCACTTAGCTGGTTCTTATTTTATTTAATTCGTTATAATAACAAATAAATTTTAAATGGAGTTCCCATACAAAATTGCGTACCATTTTATTTGTTCCCACAATGTGAGAAAACTACTAGACGAACACTAATTAATCATTATGTGCACCTTTTATATATATTTCTAATTAAGTTAGGTTGACTGGTAGATAATGATATGTAGCATTAAGTCCATCTTTGTAACATGTACACAAATTTTTAAATAAATAAAAAAAAATAACGAGATGACAATAAATCGCAATTGAAATTTTAAGAACAAGTTTGTATTTAACAATCCTTTATAAATACTGCTTATGACCAAGCCACCTTTATAAACTACAAGACTTAGGTATTTCCTTGATAATAACACGATGTGCTTGATAGTCATCGTTGTTATCATTATACTCATATCAGTAATCTGTAATACGTTAAGAATGTAAAAACATGTTTGCTTGTCTGACTTAAGAGAATAGAAATCCCCTGAACTAATTGTCCACATCGATGGTCAAGAGGATAGCGCTCTAACGCCACCGATCAACTGGGAGGCTTGTGTTCGATTCCTAAAGAAGCATTTCTGTGATGATCATAGATGTCTGTATTTTCGGGTCTGGTTATTAATTAAATTTATTATGCTATCTAAAGTAATATATTATTAGTATCATTGACTAACAAAAACATAAATAAGCAATTCGCTTACTTTGGGGTTGGATCAATTTGTGTAATTTGTCTAGGAATATTTATTTATTTAAATATTTATAAGATTTTTTGGAAACCCTATGTTGCCAATTAGGACACAACCTGCTTTTAATCATAATAACTCAGAACAAAGCACAAACGAAAGACAAATCTAAATTATAATTTTGACGAAAACCGCAGGAAAAGAGACATACTGGGCACGAATTTGTCGTCAGCAAAATATAGCTATGATACTATGTTACTATATTATCTTAATATAGAGAGCTACCAAAGCACCAACTTAGTAACCGTCTAATGACTAAGTTATGATGAAGAAAAAAATATTTAACAAAAAGTTCGGTATTATTTTTAACAACGATTGCGTCTTATAGTAAACAAATTACTATTAAATGCGAATAAATATAGAAAAGTCAACAATACGTCGACTACTAAGATTTAACCTTCATATAGTGATGTATTTAGTCGATGTGTTGAAATACTAAAAAAATGAAGGCACTTATTTGCAGAGCTTAAAATATCATGCTAACTACCTCGATATATGGCGCTTCACTACCATGCGATTCCAAAGGCTTTTTCTATGTCATACCACTCTTATGTGGAACGAATTACTAGCAGCGATATTTCCGAAAGGAAGTACCGCCGGTGTTTTACGAGTATTACAAAACTTGGGAAATTTTAAGAAAGAAGCTAAGCTGTTGCTGCTATTGCGGATTATTCATTAGTGATTCATTCTTTCTTTTACCAGCAGGGATCCGGAGGTTTTTGATCTGATGCCTTGTTACGGTAATTGATTACCTACTTGTTATAAATATTTTACTTTTATTTTAAATATCCAAACTATAAAAAGTAGTGAACTTATCAATCAAACAGAAAATATTAATAAACAAAAACCCTATTTCAAATACCATACCAAATATTATTTTGTAATAATAATATGTCAATTGTTGAAGACCTAGTAAGTGATTTTTAAGTTGCATTACAGGGATAAGTCAGGTTTTATGTTTTTATTATTGGTTATTTACTTTTTTAAATGTATCAAATTACTCATATTTTGATTAATATTATTACTCATATTTACGTATCTACAAAATAACATACAACCACAAATAAGGAAGAATATTAAACACACAGTAAATAATGTCATAAATAACAATACGTACTTCCTTCCAAGTCCGTGTTATAACTACTAGCTACTGCCCCAGAATTCATTCGCAGGATCTTTTTCTTGGGATGTTCCCTGATTTTCTAGCTACTAACTTACTGATAGTTATATTAGGTATATGTAATTTGTGACAGTCGAAAATTTTCGAAATTGCCTTTCTCGGAAGCGGCTACAACCACTTTGATGTTTATTTTGTATTTTGATCGTCTATACTTGTTTAATTATTGTTGTGTAATTATTGGTAAGTATCATCTTTGTAATTATCCATTTTCTCGTAAAATTCATTAACATTTTATATTCCTTCATAAAAAATGTATATTTCTGTAACGTCATCTGGTTTAAAATAAAGCACTCGTATTTAATCAATCTTAACAATGTGAGATGTTAAAAATAGAGGACACGACTTTACATGAATGAATGAATAACATCTTTTAAAACAACTTTCTTTTAATGATGCATAAAGACATAAAAAACCGTTCAAAATATTTTTCTTTCGTCAAGAGATATTTCTTGCATTCATGCAAAATAAATTTCTCTCGCTCTAAATATCGCTAGACTTTATGATAACGGAGTAACAAGAACATAATTATAGTAACTACAATGTACAAAACTATTTTTTTTGTTTCTAGAAAAAAAATATAGTTAAAGTTTATAGTTAGGTAAAGTGGGCAATCTCGCTGGTGAAACCACGAGTTAGAGACAAACCGTCAACTTCCTTGTACTACCGGACTTGGTCTAAAAAACTTTAAATTATGTTGTATTGTTTTATCGTATAACCATTAGACTTTAATGTACCTTTCTAAGGCCACTAATAGCCTCATCAGAATATTATGTTCAGTGCTTTTAACATGACACACGTCAGAAACGTGTAAGGAAAAGTGGAAATTCCTTAAAGCAAGAAGCAACGTTGTATGCACGATTTTTACAATAGTCCAGCGCTTGAAATTATTTATAAGAAAAAATAAGTTACATGCCATTTTATTTTCCATTAAACAAGGCAACTATTTTTTTATTTTAATTATATATTGTCGAAGCTAGTACGCATTAAGATTAATTGAATACATTATGTTTACTATCAAATTAATTTAAATCGCCTAGTAAATTAAAATCTTGTACTTTCTTTTTTGCAACAAATTTTTATCGGTAAATCAATAACTTCAGCCCATCACTACGTTTACGCAGACCTTCTTTGTATGTTTTACAATTTGTTTACATAACTTTGTAAGATCTTTTATATGACTGTATTCCATGATACTTAATAAAATACTAGCTATTCCAGCAAACTTCGTCTCGCTCGGCCCATGATATGACAATTTTTTTCCTTAATTTTTCAAATGTTTTAATAGTTATTATCCTATTCCGAACGAAGACAGATCCATAAACAATAATCATAAAAACTGGTCCAACCATTGTTAAGTTGTAAATGGTGTAACTAATATTTTATTTTTTTTTTAAATATTATATTGTAATCATGTTCACTTTATAATAATTATTGTTTTTAGGTTACTCGCGATTCGCCCCGGCTTCGCACGGGTATACTATACCCGGAATTAGTGATTATAAAAAATCCGCCAAGTACGAGTCAGACTCGCGCACGAAGGATTCCGTACTAATATCTATAAAACGGCAAAATATCACGTTTATCGCATGGGAGCACCCTTAATAAATTTATTTTATTCTATTTTTAGTATTTGTTGTCATAGTGGCAACAGCAAGCTATCATGTTTCATGGGTTATAGTCTGGTGACAGACAGACGGACAGCGGAGTCTTTCATTTTTTACCCTTTGGAACCCTAAAAATTACATGAAAAAAATTTTAATAGTAGGTTTTGTTAACTATAAAACTTTACTAATATTTTTACAAATATAATATTAATATATTGTTGCCCATTCGGCTAAAGTACACGCCTAACCACATCGACTAACCGCGAGGCTCGGGTTCGATTCCCGACGGGGACACATTTGTGTGATGAACATAGATGTTTGTATTTCCGGGTGTTTATTATATTTATTTAGGTATCTATTTATGTATTTCTATGTATTAGTATCGTTGTTTAATAACCATAACACAAGCATTTAATTTGCTTAACCCCAAAGGGTTAGATCAATTTGTGTAATTAAAAAAAACGAAGTTTTGGCGGAATCGACAGAAAAATGGACGCAGTTTTTTCATAATTACTTACCTAGTTTAATGTACGTAATATGTATTGAGTAAAACTAGTCAATTTTGACGGGATTTTGTATAATTTTATGCAGTATAAGTAAAGTATTTATGAAGAAATTAGTGTATCGTATATTTTCTCGATGCCGTCAAACCTTACTCGATGCGCTTATGTAAGGATGCCACCGCTTCACCCCTCCTCCCGTTAAACAGAACCCAACACTGGGTCGAGGTTCGATCTCCCGGAAGATAGCCCCCAGTGTTGGCGTTGTAGAAAATCCCCTCCGTATAAATAATAATTATCTGGGCCGAGCACTCTGCTTGCCCACAAAGTCCGGTGAAGTTGTAAGAGCCACTCGGTTAGCAACAAGTTAGTCCGTATCAAAAAAAAAGCTTCATCTAAGAGCCCGACATGACTTTGTATGACGACTTCAATTAAAATAAGATGTAAATCTCAATTTTCAATTAAATTTGATCATTGACACTTTTAACTACAGGAAATATTCCTCATTAATTATTAGCAAAACCCATGGCTACATGCAACGCTTAACTGTTTCCCTAAAGACCTTGTTTTCTTCGGTCTAGTTTCCTTCCTTTGTAATATTCATTGTTTTCCGTTGAAACCAATTTCGTAATGACGTCTCTCTAAATTCAATATGGCGGAACATCCAATATGGTGGGTAAGTTTTAACACACATTCAATTAAATCATTTTTATTTCCTTTCATAGTTATTTCTAATGTGCTCCGATAATGTGGGTATCAATTCAAATAAAAGGGTCTGCTGAGGACAACTCGCAAAATATAGTGACGTCACTGTATGTCCAATATGGCGGAACACTGAAAAACTATACTTCCCGACACGAGAAGCGATAATTTTTGTAAACAATCTTCTTTTACCAAGAAAATATTTTTACTGCGTGACAATATTGAACTGACCATACTCAATCGAAGTAAAAATATATATGGGTT
>DVZL01003848.1:0-13529 GCA_018236625.1 Lasaia peninsularis
GATAATGAGGAACTGTTTTCATATTATTGCATTGTCATCGGTCCTTGATAGATGTGCAAAGTTTCAAATCAATCCGTCTGCTGGAACCTGGCGAAAATCAAGCTCAAAGTATACATACATACATACATACTTACATACGTACATACATACATACAACATACGTACGTACAACCCAAGCTAATAAAAGCGTATTAAAAACAACTATCGCTTAGTGGGATTATATGCCATTTTGTTGTTTGCAAGTCTACCCGCTAGCATGGAATATGACAATGATGAACACGGATGCTTTGGCAGGGTAAAAAAAATAAGGCGATGGTATCAAAAATCTGCCTGTTCGTTGTCACTAAAAAGTAGGTATATTTAGATACAAACTTGTGCACATACGATTAGCCAAAGATATTAGGTCCAATGATGTAATAGGTGGTAACTCCTTTGCTATATCGGGCAAAAATTCAATTCAAGACAACGTTACGTCTTCAAATAAATAAAAAAAAAATCAGAATAAGTTAGTAAATAGAACCTGGGACCTCATGCATTCAAGTCGGACTCGACTACACTAAGAAAAAAAAATTTAAAAATATTAATGATCCCATGACACACCCACAAATTGTCAAATGCATTTTAAGCAGCTCCGCGTCGTTGAGAATCCATAAAATAGAGCGCAATCTTCCAACAATTTCGGGAACACTTAAATTTTAATTGGTACTAAAACTGTGGTTATATAATCATTACGGTGGCAATACGGTGGAAGCGCGACGCAAACCTTGCCCTAGCTCACTTACAAGCTGCATTTACTTAATTACAGCTTAGCTCACTAGCGTGACAATCTCTGATTACCGAAATGTTTACTTTTATGGAGTTTACCTTTGACTTTCTCATAATAAATAAACCCATCGACCGAATACCGACATTATAAATATTTGTGCTTCCACTTAGGTTTTCTGGAAGATATATCTTTAAAAGATTAGCTTTCCTGATGTACTGGGTCTCATGTACATTAAAGACTCCCACTGAACATACTAACTTGTATGCCACATTAGAATATTAACACTTTCTGTGTTAGATTATATTTGTATTTATAGTTAATTATATATTTCATTAATTAAATTTAAAGCTTTACAGTGCCATTATATTTAAAAATAATGTGGAATATAAAAATATAAGACATACTCGATACAATTTTCTGTTTATTTTTAACTTAACTTTTTCTTGTATTTCGGAAGTTTAATTTGAACTTTTAAAGACTCTTTTACTCCACTAGAAAATTAAGACATATATAGTATACATTTATATTTAAATAATTAAAGCACATACACGAGAAAATGACCTCTCTGTGTATATTACAAGTTTTATAAATAAGTGTACTGGTTGCTTTATAGCTCAAACCTGAAGTTATGAAAATTTCAGAAATAAAACTGTTCAAAAATGTCCGTGACGCAATCTTTTTATTAAAATGTTCCACAAGTTTGAAAATATTGCGTCAAATAATAAGTTTGTAAGGGTAAAGCAGGTAAGGCATACCAAAAGCTTGAAGAGGTTTGGAGGACGGTACTCTTATCTCATATTTCTTAAAGTTGTGTTTAACAAGTTTTAAAGTTAATAAAAGTCTGTCTACGACTGGCAGCGAAACGGAAGTCGAAAAATGGAGTTGAAGAGGTTCGATTCTACGAGTGGCGTCATACAGACTCTCTTATACCTCGTGTATTTTAAAAAGAGAAATTTCCACCCGCCATTACTTTTTGACTTGACTGACTTTACTCTTTATACTCTGTGGCAGTTGAGAACCGTACCACTATATTCTTTAACTCGATGTGACAGCTGTGCGATGTCTCGATGAAATTTTAAAATCAATTCTCTAAAAAGAACCGTCCTTTTCACAACCGTTTCATGGTACCTATGTGATTATATTATATTATTATGTTTTAAAGTTTTTGATATTTATGTTGAACGGCCATTTTGATTTGTAGAACATTGTTCAAATTGAATTGTAAACTTGCGTAAAGAATAAAGATCTAACGGCTCAGGATATATTGGGCCAAGGTGTCGATTAGTATTGTTGGACAGACATCGGATCCCAGTGGTTTACACAACTGCAACTAACCCGAAAGTTGGTCTCTACCAACATCTTGGACCAATGTATATTTTAGGTTAGTAGATTTGTCACTGTCTTTGATGTCAACCAATTACATTTATTTTAACAATAGGTTACTAAATAGTAAAATATCATCAAATTTTGCATAAAAAATTAATCAAACAAAAATTAAAAAATATGAGAAAATATAATTTTTACTTAACGTAAATCATGCTTCTTTTAATTAGGTATAGTTAATAGTACTAGGCTATATATTGGCTAACCGTAGTTGTTCTAGTATATATACTGGACGTACGAGTCGTAGATATACTAGTACACCTCTGCCTTCTTTAGGGATAATAGGCGTCAAGGTACTTACTTACTAACTTACTTATGGTTAAAATTTTAATGAAAGTTATTTATTAACTGTAAGTATAATGTGTGTTCATATCACGCCCATACCCCCGAAAGTATAGTCAGAGATACATATTACACCCTCAGTAAGGAACCTACTCAACATTTTTGTATACTGGGATTTTAGGCACAAAATGATGTTCTCTAGCGGTTAGCGCGGACTGAAGGAGAAATGTCCAAAATTAGCTGACGATATTAGGTTCGATGAGGTAACAGTAATCCCGGGTTTCCTCGCGATGTTTTCCATCACCATAAGAGAACTCAGAAAATGTAATTAATTTAGAAAAGTCATTGGCATATGGAGTGATTCGAACCCCTGTGAGGGATGTCTGAAGCGCGTAAGACTAAAGCATGTCTGAGGCTCGGACAGAGTGATGAACTAAACAGTTTTAATAAATAAATTATGTTACAAATTAAACGAATACGTAACGAATAATAACGAGGAGATTTGTAACTTCAAACTAGCATGGTATTCGTATATATCTTTTTACATAATAATATTATGGTAGTATTTTATATGATAATTGAAATAATACTTTTAGCTATTGTGACGTTTGTTGCCGACTTTTCTCCTGGAGATTTTAGAACTTAAAATAGTAGAGTGATTTTATTAATTTTATAATCACTTAGATAGGTTATAGTGTACGTTTAGGGGCAAAATGCCATGAAAGAAACGGTTATTATTTTAAAATTCTATTGCGCGTTAAATATATCAGGCGCTACCCTATCCACGGACGTTTTAATTTTATTAAATACCTCCTAGAGATAAAGTAGATTTCTTTCGCTGCCAAGTAAGAATTTCGACTCGTATAATAATTTAGATTACGTAGCAAGCAGTGAACGTTCATTATCGTTCTTTTGTACCTGATTTCGTAGAGATCTCATTCGGATAGAGCGCCAGTCCGCGGCGGCAGCGTTCTCTCGAAATGGAAAGTGCGAAAATGAAATTATAAAGCCCTGCGATAAAAATAAATTAAATCGGATTTCACGTTTCCCAGTAGCCAGAGATGAAGAACATTTTTGTAGCCAGTGAATTCTTTTCTTTTTCAAATATTTGTTTTTGCACGTGATTGGTGCTCCAGGGGCGAATCCAATTTCAATTTACTTATGTATCTTTAGTACATAACTTTGGGACTTTCCACCAAACTGATGGATTAATGGCATACAGAATATAAAATAATAAAATTAATGTTCCTTAAACTTAAGATTATTAAGTTATTACTATTTTACATTATAATAGAGTGTTAAGTTTATTGACTTAATAGTTTAAGCTTAAAAGAGTTTTAAGAAAGGCGGATGTATTTTTAAATTTATATGAAACAGTATAAGTATTTAATGTAAATAATGAAAAATAAGAATGATTTACAATCAGAGACAAACAGAAGATTAATTTGTAGCATTATTGCATCTGTTTCCACCAATCAAATATATCTTAATATTGATGAATTTTTTTTGATTTTGATAAGAATGTAGAATTCTTGGAAGAACGGTCGTGATAATAATGTAGAATTAAAATTATGTGTCGTTTGTGATCAATCAAATGGACAATAAAAATTTAAATGATAAGATCTTTTTTTCGTTGGGTTACCTAATAAAAATAATTCTTTTTAAATAAGCGCTTTAAACACACTTAAAAATTGACTTTACTGCCTTTTCTCAATATTTAAAATACATATAAATATAATATAAAATACAATATTTAACATAAATATACAATATAAGTCACGCCCATCTCTCCGAAAGAGTAGGCAGAGATGCTCGTGAACCCAAGATTAGCCTATGGTATTAGGTACGATATGATGTGACAGGTGAAAAGTCCATCGCTAGATAATTTTCGTCGCTGTAAGAGGACTCAGAAAATTCTAAGGGTTCGAAACTGGACTACCGAAATGGAAGTCCAAAGCGCGTACCGCTAGGCCACCGCGGCTCTTTACAATATAACGTCGACCAATTTCTGGATAAGATACTTGAAGCTCATCATCATCAGCGTTAGTCCCGGTTGTTCCTCAAATTTGAGCGTGAGAACTCCGGGTTTCCGACTTCTGCTTTTCTACTTCGCTCGGTCTTCAGCACCCCCAATAGTTAGTCCATTGGCACACATATCATGTTTCACAATATCTAGCCTAAACTTCTATATGAATAATTATAAGAAAAACGTAATATAACCTTTCTAACGGACTTATAGATACTGAATTCTCACCTTCGATTATTCAAATTAGAAATGTACGACAAAGACGAATGGAAGGTACTAATATCCTCACTTTGAGATCGCCAGCGTAGATAACACACGCAGTACGTCACGCGCACCAGATTTCAACCACCGATACAACCACTGATCCTTCTGATAAGCTTTTTGCGTAAATACCTTCCTTAGCCTATTTTATGTACTATTATTAGGTCAAACTATATTTGTAACAGTTTGAAACGTTTTAGTTGGATAAATGACTCAACCGGTAGTTCTATTTTCTGATCCAGATTATTGAATTGTAGCCATCTATTTCGGGCTTTCTGTACATCATATTTTATTGGCGGAACGGCTTACCAAAGTTTATCTTTGCTACTTTATTAATAATGGTTTAGGAAAACAGTTGGTTTTATCAATAAAATTGGCTTTGTTGGATTCCAATTTACAAAAGCAAGTTTCGAAAGTTGAGTAATTTGAATTGGAGACTACGACTTGAACATTGGTAATTAGGACTAATGTTGGTAAAATTATCGTAGGTATATGATGACCTCATCGCCCGCTTGTGGAATAATTTGATAATTTAGATAACCATATTATAATATCACCACTATTTATTGCGCTAAGTGTAAAAAAGAAGAAGAAGACCATAACATTAGTGTCTGTCGTTGTCATGTTCTAATTATTTAGCAGGTTAACTTAGAATACATTTTTATTTTCCTTATGTATATTCGCGATGCGTATTTTAACAGAAGCGATTAGTGAATTTGGAGGAAACTAGGCAAGTATGTATGAATCGTGATGCTTGGCTCTAGATACTCTCTGCCTACCACTAAAAGAACGTGGTGTGAAGGTAAAAAAATATAAAAAATCTTGAGCTTTATATATGTAATAAATAAGTCTTTTAATTTTAAATTATTAAGTCCAACTTAGGTGAATTTTTGTCGTTTTTAAATTATTAGTTTTCTGTAGTTTTACATGTTCTAATTTCATATTTAACGATTAAAAATTGATAGTAATAAAATGTAGGTCAAATATTATGCTTTTCCCAAAAATTTAACAATCAACTTTAGAAGTTTCAGAAATCAGTTCAAATAAAAAGCCCGTAGTTTTAATATAAAGAGATACAAACAGTAACTGTTTAGCAAAATAAAATTCAAATATAAAACAAAACAAATGAGCGGTGGTTTTATTTCAATCACCTGAATAAAATAGCTCAGATATTATTTTTACTGTATATATCGCGCTAAGCAAATCGTATTAGTGGTCCCTTGAGAGGTTTTAGTGTACGGGCCCTACTTAATAGACCTATCTAGGTGTAAGGGTCAAAGCTATTTTGTTCATAATAAATTTTGACGTTATTATTTTGTAGCATGTAATTAAAACTCTTTAATTAATTAGTCTAAAGTCTAAAGTGTAGTTTATCGTTGGTTTTTCTCAGAATAAATATGCTAATATCGTCGACAGTTGGTGAAATTTTATTATTAAGTATTTGTAATATAAAAAAATAAATTTAAAATACGAGTAATTATGTTCACGCCCATATCCCCGAAGGGATAGGCAGAGAAACATACTTATGCACGTACGAATTAGTTAAAGAGAAAACTGGGGTTGGTTCTGCACATTTTTTTAACTTTATGACTTTTTAAGGGTAAAGGTAATATAGTCGTATTTCATAACTTAATATAATTTCCTTAAATATATATATATATCCGCGCAATCCTTGTGAATTAGGCAGAGAGTATCAAGATCTAGATCCAGGTGTCACGATTCTTACATACATTCCAGGCTTCTTTCACATTCAGTATTGTCTTCACACAAACACGCTGATTACGGAGACTCTTGACACCACCCTTGGCTAACACATATTGAATTTGATCGTGGAATGTCACCCTAGATCGCCTCGGGTACCTATTACTGTCCACTTTCGCAATACATATTTGTTTTGTCCGAACCGTAAAAGCTTAAAGGTTTTAAGGTTTAAAAAGGTTTAAAGGTTTAAACCTTTTTAAAGGTTCCGTACCCAATGAGTAAAAAACGGAACCCTATTACTAAGACTATCACCAGGCTGTAACATCAAATACTAAAAACAGCATAAAATAAATATATAAAGCATGCTCCCACATAACAAACGTGATTTTCTTGCCGTATTTAAGATAATGGTACGGAACCTTTCATGCGCGAGTCCTATTCGCTCTTGACCGGTTTCTTTTATTTTTACGCCGACACTTTCATTAAATCCCACTCTTTTTCTAATTTCAGTATTAATAATAATACTAATATCATTTGTTTTTTAAATACAATATCCTGTTAGTACCAATCCGAGAGAAATGCTCCAATATTTATCACATAGTTCTAGTAACCTATTTTGAAAAACGCATAAATACAGTTAGGTTTCCGAGTGAAATGTGCAAAGTGTATCCTGAAATTGTTTTCACTACTGCCTTTGCGGACGAGTAATATCTCCAGAGTGACGTCTCTTGTAATAATTTTGGCGCAAGATATTGTGAGTGGACGCCGCTGAAACTGGGACAAGTTTAAATGTGATTTTAAAAGTTTATAAAGTGTACGACATGCATAAATTTCAACATGACAACATATTGTAGTTTTCTTATCAAAGTCCAGGAATTGGTATTACGATATACGTTTATCTTTATTTGGCTGCTAGCCATTGACCGTTGTTTCTTTTACATGGCTTGAGACCAGTAATATTGCAGTATAATATATACTTTTGAGTGTCGGCATTTGGTGGAATTCCATACCTTACGCAAACACAAAACGTATCAAAGCGTTGATGAATAAATAGATTCAAAAAGTTATTTAATCTTAAGATAATCATTCAAATAGGCTAACTATTTATGTTTGCGTTCAATTTAATATTAGCGGTTAGGAATTAATATTATATAAATTTAGAAAAGAGGCAGAAAGTATCAAATGTATACGTACCTATCCACATTAACATTTCAAATCTGTTTAATTTTTCATCTTTCGTCCTGTCCACATGATCGAACCATCGGAGCATATATTATTTTCTCATTTTCACACCGACACTTTTTAGTTTAACGTTAAACAGTTTTGGATCGAGTAAAATTTTACTCACAAACCCCAAAAAAAACGAAAAAATGTCTGTGCTAATGGAAGTAAATCAAAAAATATAAGAATTAATATACATTTCAAAATTAATCTATATAGAGCAAAATCCATTTCGTATATGTACCAAACAATAAACCTTGAATGAGGGTGACAATATCGCAGGTGTCTGGCTTCATCCCCTTGCTCTTACAACCCCTTTGACGCAGTCATCATTTAGCTGATTTTAAGTACAAACTTTTTGTACATATATTCAACAATATATGTGTATGAGGGTTGAAAATTGGAGATAAAATATATTTGAAAGCATTTTTACTTTTTATTGTGAAATAGGAGGGTTTATCCGTATTTTTTTTCTAAATATTTTTTTAATCAAGTAATTTTTTCACGGAGATGCATGAATTCGGTCTACATTCTATTAAATATTTTTATGGTACAAACAAAATTTAAAAAAACATCATGAATATGTTCTTATTAGTTTGCTAAAGCGATATCATTTTTTGAAATCTTTAACCTCCTGGTTATTATTTAACGATTAAAATAAATACCTATATGAAGACTGAAAAATTACAAAAATCTGGTCGGAAATCAAACTCGCTCATTCATCAAAGCTTCACACATTACGACATGTGACTTAAGGCTTAATAAGCCAATCACTTGACCACTAAGACAGTGAAGTAAAAAAGCATTATTAGATTACTCATCATCAGTCAATATATAACACATACAATAAATTGAATATATATAAACAATAATATCCCTTAACAGATTATACAAATTAATCTTTAGAGTGCCACAGTAAAATCGCGTGTCAGAATCTGATGGTCATACATAGAAATACTGAAATAGAAAACATAATCTCAAAATAACTTTAAACTACTAAATATTTGTCATGTTCCAAGTGACTATAAAACTATAACTTAAAAACATGTAAAAACGTTCCGTTTAACTTAATACAAGTGCAACAGTGTAGCACAATCTTATATCCAAATTTAGCACAGGTATACGGCTTGGTTGACACTAAGAAAACGTGGTCTCTTTAATCTTGTCACAAAAGCTTTGCCTGATTCAGCGAGGCCACGAGTACTTCCAAGTACATGGAGGAATGAAGCGGAAGAGTGCCTGACTCTGAATTACTTCCTAATGAAAAGAGCTGAGGAGTAGGATAGAGTGGGACAGAGAGTGTTCGTCACACGGTCGCTAACGAATGCGGTAGGCCACTCGACTAGCTGAAGAGCCTTATCTACGTATACACTGTCGTAGCTATCTCGTAGCTACCTTGTAGCGCGCTACGCCATGGCTTATCTCTATTGTTGTAAGCGCGAGTGTTTCGTCTGATGTTTTATTTTTAATTGCTTCATATATTGTGATATATTTTGTTATTTTACCTATAATCGTGCACTTAGCACGCGATACTCTCTGCCTAGCCCGCAAGGGACTTAGCGTAAACATATGTGTGTGTAAGAAGATGTATTTTATTTATAAATATTAATTAGTTGCTAGAAGATAACTTTAAGAGATAAGCACACCTATTTTACTTTATTTATTTAAATTTCAATCAAAAGTTCTGTTCCCCGTCGCTACATACTTGTTGTTGTATTCGTCAGGAGAGGGTTGCTTGTTTGCGCTTTATGATCCTTGTCGTCTCTACCTTCTTGGTGTACTCGTAGAGGGTAGTCTTCACTCAAATCAATTAACATTCATAAATATAAGGAATATATGTTTTTTTGCTTGTACTAGTTTATAATAAGTTATTTATTGCACTAAAAATATGTGCAAAGATGAACTAAACGTCATCAATCATTTTCTTCCAAGTTACTAAAAATCCGTTATTATTAGCCATGATGACGGAATATTCTATGTAATACATAAAATCCTACTAATATTATAAACTTCAAAGTTTGTAAGTATGTATGGATGTATGTATGGACGTTTTTTACTCTTTCACGAACTTCTTTCAAAACTACTAGACAGATTTGGATAAAACTAAAGTTAGATAGCTTATACGTGAGAATAACACATAGGATACTTTTAACCGACTATATTAAATAAGAGTATCTTTGTACAATGGTATTACGAGTAGGAAAAAATCTGCTTTTTTATGATATTGAAAGGCAAACAAGCAGACGGGTTCCCTGATGGTAAGAAATATACGTCGCCTATAGACACCAAAGGTAGAAATGGTGCGTTGCCAACCTTAGGCTGGGATGGTAAGCTTCTTGCGTTAGTTTACCTACCATCCAAACCAGAACACGACAATGTGGCAGGAATAGGTAAGGCGGGGTAATACCAATCCGGGTGAGTCATTGCAAGACTCTACCACCTAGTCATTGTCACGGTGTTGGTGACAATAGACCCTGTGCACGCCTCTTACGAGCTGCCTGGGTGGAAGGCAGTTGGCCTATTTTACAATGGAGCCCGAACCAACAATAGGCAACTCTTTGAAAAATATCTATGTTATTAAAATCAATTTACATACAATATTTACAAATTTGCGTCGGATATGATGTAATTAATTCATTAAAAATATGTGTTAAATTCCGAACATTCTCCGATAATTTTTCACTCGTCCGTTAAAATGTAGTGTACAGACTGCATCGCGTGAAACCAATTTTTATTAAGTGAATTTTCTCGTAATTTGAGGCCTGTTTTATTAAGCACTAGCATTTTTAAGCCAAAAGTTTATAGTACAAGAGCTCACGGGTAATTTTTTAAAAGTATTTTCATTACAAATATATTATAACCCAAAATAGTGTTTTTTGAAGTTTACAATAAAAATAAATATTAGGAATTTGGCATAAACTATAAGATGATAGCGGATGTATTTTTGGTCGATTTCAACAAAATTAATTGTACCTAAAGGGTAAAAAACGGAACCCTACAACTAAGACTTCGCATTCCGTCCGTCTGTCTGTCACCAGGCTGTATCTCATGAACCGTGATAGCTAGACAGTTGAAATTTTCACAGATTTTCCTTTTTTTATATCAAAATTACGTTTTCTTAATTATGTTTTAATTTATAGTTAAGTTAGTTAAGTATATGTGTTGTACTCTTATGTCTATATTTAGTTGCGTTTTTATTTGTTACTAGGTTAGCTGTAAGAAATATCTTTAAAAAAAAACATAACTACAAATAGCTTTTGTATTTTTTTTATAGTATTTTTATTTTCTGATATCTCTTTGCGTAAAGTATTTAATAAATTTTCAATCAAAATTAAAATCCGACTTGAAATATTTTTTGTAATATTTATCAACATGTCTATATAATTTAATAAAATGTCATTAGGTCAAGTGCGAGTGGGACTGCCTCTTGAAGGGATCCGTACTATTATCTGCAAAAACGGCAAATAATTACATTTGTTGTATGGGAGCATGCTTTATACCTATATTTATTTCTGTTTTTTGTGTTTGTTGTTACCAGTGGTAATAGAAATACATATCTGAAAATTTCAACTGTCTAGTTATCACGGTTCATGGGATACAGCCATAGACATACAGACAGAGAGATGGACAATGGAGTCTTAGCATTAGGGTTCCGTTTTTACAATTTGTGTACGGAACTCTAAAATGATATATTGGCTTAATAAAATTACTTGGGCATATCAGCCTATCAGCGGCTGCTCTATAAAGCGTAATAATGGCTTACCCACCAACGTACGAGCATATTTTACGTATAAAGGGATATCAGCCTTACCGGAGCTCGAGTGAAACATAACGTCAAAAGTCATGAGAGCTTAGCGTTTTGTCCGTAATTTTTTGTTAATAGCAAATTAACAAAAAAAAAATTACGTGATTGCAAAATGAAAAAATATTAGACATGATATAGAAGTAGTAAAAGCTTTCCAAAAATTTGAATAGCCTTGCACCATTTTATCAATTTTTACTAATCACCAGATTTTTCATAGGTTCTAATGCGCAACATCAAAAATTATATATATTCACTTTATGTAATAGTTACGAAAAAATACCGATTTTTAATGGTTGTAAAATGAAAAATATCTACTAATAATAATATAAATAAGTAAAGTATACTGAAAACTATTTGTGTTATATGCAGCGTCGTATGATTACGTATCACATGTTCATTTTTCACTACATATCGTAAAAATTAAACATAATCCTAATACTCATATTTTGAAACTATTCAAAACTTAGAGGACGTAAAATTATAATGTTTCCTTGTGTTTTCAGAAAGCTATTTAAAACAAATTTAATATTGCTAAGAGCACAATTGTTAAAATTCACGTCATTTCTATTCGTTCACCTAATCACATAATAAAATAGATTGAAAAAAACATTTGGTGATCTTAGCGATTATATTTTAAACTTTTTTTTCAAAAAAACCTACCTAAAAAGCAATATAAGGTATCTGTGTAGGTATCATATTTTTTCTATATGTATAAAACAAAGTCATATTAAATTCAACATTTATAACTCATAAGTTCCGATTTTTATGACTTTATGATTATTAGGATAACCGTTAAGATTAGAAATTTACGATAAAAAATAACATAGAACGGGCTGGGAGGTACAAGGATTTCCAAAACACCTAGTTTGTTATAAACATTTTTTTTCGCACGTTTTAGAATAAAATGTAAGCCCTCTGAAGGTTGTAGCTTGCATCAAACTCGTTCGCAGTGAATGACGACGGAAGTTCACGGCACAAAGCTCTGCAGCCATAGACAATGCTACCGATGCTCTGACCGCTCTCTCGTATCAACACCTTCAATGTTTCATTTTAGACTTGATTTTGACTTGCTATATGTATCATTCTGGACGTGATATCCAATCATGAAGCTACTGTCTATAGATACATTCCTAACAACGAGCTAACCTTTTATAGAACTTGGTATCTCACTTTTATAAGGCCGGTGGCAGAAGGAGAGATTGACCATTTTATAGAGTGACTAGATTTTTCTTAGAAGTTTTGTCTGCAGATTTTTAGCTGGAGCTTTTTAAAAGATCTTTAACTTGATGATCCAATATATAATATTATTTATGAGATAATGCGGCAAACAAGTACACTGATTGATCAATTAGTGTAATTTGTTAATTAATCTCTTCATAAAGACATTAACAGAAAACAATAGATAGTGACCTACCTACAAAATTTGTGGTGTCATTAAGCCACGGGTGTCTTTTACCATCAGGAGAGCCGTGTGCTTCGCTGTCTTATCCCAGAAAAAAAACTTTAACCATGTTTAGAAAAATACGATTTAGAAATAAATAATTTCCAAGTTAGATTTCAAGTAGGTGAAGAGTAAAGTTTCGGCCTCATAAAAATGTGATAAGTGCTAAATATAATATATAAATATCTTCACAACCATGTCCTCAAAAGTGTAGGCAGAGGTACATGTTCATCTATGATTAACCGATGCAATCAGTACTATGCTTGTAATAATTAATGTTGAAATTATGTATTATTAAAAAACTAAAATTTATTAACATCCTAAAATAATATCGTTCAAATGATATGCCATTATAAGGGTTATAATAGAATAATAGAAACCTAAAATGTTTGTCGAGGATTATCTGTGACTTCTCGTGCTTTGGTTTGAGAACTTTTGACAGCAGATAGAGTTAAACTTAATTAATTTTTTTTTGTTTTATATATGTACATATTATGTTTTATCATAAATTTTATGACAATTGGTGCAAAGCTTTTCTATACTAATATTATAAAGAGGAAAAGTTTGTTTGTTTGTTTGGTTGTAATGAATAGGCTCCGAAACTGCTGGACCGATTTTTAAAATTCTTTCACCATTCGAAAGG
>DVZL01003849.1:0-13527 GCA_018236625.1 Lasaia peninsularis
TATTATAGTGTTACTATTTTTTTCCGAAGAAGAGTTTTAAATATTACTGAAGAGTTTATTTCGCCATTTCTTCTCTTGAATGAGTTTGGAAATGGCGGAAGTTTAATGCATTCACTGCCAGTAACGCATATACGCGTTTCCATTACTTTCATCCATTGCCATGGACGCGTTTGTGAGTTCATATATTTAGCGAGCTTTGCCCAGTGCCTTTAACACAAATACGAGTTCTATTAATTTTGCAATATTCTACTTATGTCTAGTATATTACTCCCCGTCTAACGTCTGTTCGTACTTTTCAGTGTCGACAGTCAATTTGTGCATTTTACGTTGCTTAATAAATTTCTTTAATTTGTTCATTAAAAGTTAAAAGAGTTGATGTATGTTTATAAAAATATTAAATTATAAACATTAAATAATTAAATGTTTAATTTAAAACAAGTTTGTCGTTTCTCTTAATATAATCATTAGGTACTTGGTTCCAATGGGAATAAATCACCGTCAAATTAGTATGAACTCATATGTGTGTTTGAGGCACTAGGTATAGTTAGATAAACGCACATATGCGTCTGAGGCATATAGAAAAGTGCGGCATGTGGCGATGGTACAGAAAAAATAGTTTTTAGTCAAGATTTAAATTAGCTAACATTAATTAGAAGTAATTAACCTAAATAATTAATCTTTTTAAATATTAAAACCATATAGTGGTAAAATATGTGTGTTAAGAAATAATTACAAATATCCGTAATAAACTCAACGACGGTCTTAGAATAAATGAAGTGCGTATTACATAGATCTAGAAGAATATTTTGAGACAGCGTTTCTTTACTAAGTGTTTGATCTGAGGGTAATGGTACGAGATATAATAGTAGCACACCTCGCCGGTTCGGAGGGAAATGGCCGCGTTTAGCTATCGTAATGGTTTATGCCGTGACACATATTTTAGAATCGATCACATCTTAGACCATTCTTGTACTTTTGTTGTTTGTTGACTTGTAATGCTTATTGGATAACAATACACATAACCTTAATGTAGTCGGTTAAAAAGTAGCCTATGTCCTTTCCCAAGGCCAATTCTATCTCTGTATTAAATTTCATCAAAATTGGTTCAATTGTTTAGGCATGAAATCGTAACAGACAGACAAACAGAGTCACTTTCGCATTTATAACATTAATAGGGATTTAATAATACAGACAACTTTCAAAGGGCAGACATTTTTCCGACTTATGATACTTTTTGCGTAAAAACATATCCTCTTTTAATTTGGTCGGTTAAAAAGTAGCCTATGTCAACTCGAGATCAATTCTATCTGTGTACTAAGTTTCATCAAAATCGGTTCAGTGGTTAAGGCGTAAAAGCGTAACAGACTTACTTTCGCATTTATAATATTAATACGGAAGCATGGATTACATTGATACAACTCTTAACAAAAAATGTATTAAATTCGGCCAAATTTGATTACCATAAAAACGGTTCTAGTGAGTTAATCTTAGAAGATAGAAGGACATTTTTGTAGATCATTTCAAGAGAAATAATTCTTTCATACATATATTTTTGGTATCTTGAACCGTTTTCGCTACGCACGCAACGAAAGCCCTTAAGGATGAATAATTTTCCCCGTTTTTTTTTCACATTTTCCATAGTTTCTTCGGTCCTAATAGTTGCAGCGTGATGTTATATAGCCTTAAGCCTTCCTCGATAAATGGTCTATTCAACGCAAAAAGAATGTTTCAATTCGAACCAGTAGTTCCTGAGATTGGCGCGTTCAAACAAACAAACAAACAACTTCACTTTATAATATTAGTATAGATTATATATCAATTTAGGGTAGGTACTTATAATTACAGAATAAGGATTATTTACGAATTGAGTTATAATCATATAGAACTTTATTCGTTGGCTAAAGTGACTTACTTTTCCTATGGTTTATACTGACTATTACCTACATATTTTATGCTAACCAATAATCGTTTTTCTAACATACACAATATATGATCTATTTAACTATTATTATATTTGACCTACTGGATGTACACAAAAATTTCATTATAATTGGTCGAGCGCTTTTTAAGGAATTTGATTACTAACACTGTTACACAGAAATTTAATAAGTAGCTATACATACCACTATAAGGATAAAAATCTACTTATTCTAATAATAGATTCCTGTTATCACAACGTATCCTTATTACATGTTCCGGAGGGGGAGGGGGGCATATGTCACGCGATCAGGATGAAATTGAATTTTTCAGGAAACGCCGAGACGGATTACCAGCGGGCAATGTCGCCGTCACATCAATTTCTCCGACAAATTTCATATTACCCGGGTTCATACACCGGGTAGCCATATTTCATAAAGGAGCGTATTAATTTAGACTTGATAGCTTCCGAGTTGTCCATTGTGATATTGATACGATGAAAATCCACTGATTTTAAGAAAAGAATCCGATTTTCGTTATTCTTGTAACGTAAATCGGATTCTACGTTGTACGTTCGCGTGGATTGTTATTGCGATATTTTCATTTGAAAGATTGACTTCGATTGGTCACTGTGAACTTCAGTTTTTAATTGTAAGTGATTTGATTGGTTACTGTTGTTCTATAAATAACGGAAAACTATAAATTAACTGTAATAACCATATTATAGGTAGGTCCTACTGCGTCCGTAGTTAACTTCTGTTCCATTACTATCAATACAATGGTATGGGGGCTTACTGCGGACTACTCTACCCTCCATCAAAGTACATGAGAACGCCGAGTACCGGCGGTAGGAATGGGGAAGACCGGGTGAACTGTTATACAGCACTTCTTCTTAGTTCTAGTTTTACCCTGTTTCTTTTAAAGATTATATAAGAGCCGGCTACATAATCCCTACTTAATATTATAAACTAGCGACCCGCCCCGGCTTCGCACGGGTATATTATACATGTTATATACACAAAAACCTTCCTATTGAATTACTCCATCTATTAAAAAAAACGCATCAAAATCCGTTGCTTAGTTTTAAAGATTAAAGCATACACAGGGACAGACAGAGAATGTGACTTTGTTTTATAATATGTAGTGATGATAACTCTGTCTGTCGGTTACGCTTTCACGCCTAAACCATTAAACCGATTTTGATGAAATGTTTGTACAGAAATAGAGTTGACCATGAGGAAGAAAATTGGCTACTTTTTAACCGACTACATTCAAATGAGGGTATGATTATATGCAATAATTATTGTAAGTCGGACTCTTGTAGATTATATTATAAAACAAGGGAAATTGTGATGTCGATTCTATAAATACAAGTTATAAAAATGATATTGCTGTGTGTATGTCTAGTCTCCATAGAATTAGCACCTTTCACAAAAAAAATCGTCACGACCATATTCCCGAAAGACTAACCAGAGTTATACCTACATATATTATGTACCCTCAATGTAATGAAGACCCGCGATGTAACAAGTCCGTCGCCCGGGTTCCCTCTCAATTTTTAACCTTCACCGTAAGAGCATTCAGAAAATGTACTTAAGTTAGAAAAACTCATTGGTACATAGCGGTGTTCGAACCTGGACTAACGAAATGGAAGTCAGAAGCGTGTACCACTAGGCATTCGTGGCTCAATTCGATTCTGACATGGTATACGTTTTTGCAATAAGCTTCCCGATATATTAAGGATCTATCATTGCATAATAAAATAATGGTTTAAATAAAAATTGTCCAATCTACAAACTACTGTATGATAAGATGGCGGAATACGTAGCAAATAAAAATACTTGAGATTAATTGAAAACAATAAATCTTTTATATGTGATGTAGTATATATTTACAAGCATATAATTTGTTGGCGAATTTATTGGCGAAACGTGTCCGCTAGAAGTTGGTACAAAAAATAATCATTCCATAAACATTTTATGGCAATTTCCAAACCGCCTTTCAACACGTCAACGAAAAATAAAAAAAGTTTTCTTAGCCAGTAAAAGTATTTATGCATTTAGTAATTTTAATAGAAATCCTATTTCATAGGATAAGACAGTTGTTCGCTGATAATATAGGTAGCAAGCACAAAGCTCCAGCTCTGGTGGTAAGAGACAACCGTGGTCTACAGTCACAGGAGATGACGTAAGCGTCACTGTTCCTTAGTCGATGTAGATTCAATATATTTATAATAGGGCTATAACGATGATGGTAAATGGTTTAAAACAGTTTTGAATTCAAAGCAGCGCTGACATGAAACTAGATTAACTTTAAAACGTTAATATTTCACCGGCGTTTGGCGCAGGCTCGCCGTTACCAAACACTGCCTGATTGCTGATTGTATTAGTATGTCCGCTCGTTAGCGTCACTTGGTTACGATCCGGCATGCGGTATCTATACTCTTGTACAATTTCCCCAGCATTATAGTCTCGGCATACACAATCATAAAGGAAACAAGAAAATGAACAAACCCTTCAGGAATAAAATAAAAAAGATTAAATTTCACATAGAGCACACAATCTGTATCTACTTGTGACACGTCTATACAAATCTAAAATATACCACCGGATCTAAACGCGACCACTTCCGTAGAAGATTCAGCGGAAGAAACTCAGGAGACTTGTTTTTTTTGGATTTTTTGCTAAAGTAATGCTTTCAACTAAAACCTTAATAAATAAATATTACTGGACAAATTACACAAATTGATCTAACCCCAAAGTAAGTAAATTAATGCTTGTATTATGGGTGTTAGACAACGATACTAATACATAGAAATACTTAAATAGATGCAAGAATAATTTTAATAAACACCCAGACCCGGAAATACAAACATCTATGTTCATCACACAAATGCCTGTTCCCGTCGGGATGCAGTTAGGCGTGTATGCTAGCCACTCGGCCAACGAGGCCGTCGATATCATCCGTTGACCGTCAGTTTAGTGGTTTAGGTGTAATACTGTAACATACCCGATTATATCATTGGTTGGGACAGAAATCAACTATCAGGGCCTCTACAATTTAGTTTCATTAGAATTGCGGTCAGGGTGATGAAACATGTGTAGGGCGAACCCTCAGATTGCGCGGGCGGTGAGATCACGACGCTCATCCATCATAGCTGATTGCAGCCCCGCTGACATCTGCCTCCGTCACTATAACACTGTGAGAACTGTTCTATGTGATAGTCTAATTTAATACTCTCTGTTAATACCCAGGACCAGGACTCCTTATGCTATTCTCCTATTATGCTGCTATATTGGAAACTCGAAAGAAGCGGGCATCTGTTTCTTTGTCATTGACATTGTGACTGCCACTAGGTAATTTTTTATGAGATAATCACGCCGCGATCATTATGGTGGCAGGAATAGGTAAGGCGGTGGATACCCCGGAGAACCGCATGTCGTCGTCTTGGTAATAACCCAGTTAAACTATTTTTGCCAAGTAGGGAGATGATTATTCTACTCAAAAGGACCACACGGACATAGATAATATTAGATAGAGATTTTGTAACGATTCAGACGGATTGATGCCATCGCCCCTCCTAATTGTGATGCCATCATCTCTGGTTTTGGTTGGTTTATACCGTTAGCTCTGTGACTCGTTAGAAGAATGTGTTTATCACCATCACAGACCATTGGGGTATGTGGTCTGTGGTCACCATCAATCTGTAGGTGTCGACTATGTTTCAGAAACTGGGAATTTGTCTTGGCAATATTGTTTCAATAATTCACTGTGTCAATACAAAAGTTCGACCTAATTGCAAACGTAATAAAGTCGTACTTTGATGTCACGGTACAGTTTCTAAGCGTCCTTTATAGAAGTTCCTCTTTTACAATTAACCAACTAAAAAACTTAACCATTTTGTTGTAATCGAAAACTACTTGAGCGTTTTTGATATAACATTTTACGTTACCCTCCAGTCGTAAATACTGAAGCCCCAGTTGACTCAAAATTGTCGGTTTCAGGAGTCTAGCCAACAACTCCAAAAATAATTCAAATATTTATAATTGAAACAATCGAAAACATTTGAAATGTTTAATTGGCAATTACAAATAAATTCCTTTAAATATTTTTCATTCAAGATATGCCTACTGCCTCAATATGTTCGGACTGGAATGGCAGCGTGGTGATAAGTTCGTATCATTTTCCGTCTTGTCGGTGTGTTTGTTTGTGGAATCTTGGAATTATAATTGTATTTCGAATGTATTGTAACATTAATAGGCTAGTTGAATACAAAAAATGTGTAATTATTGTAAATTGTTTTCAAGAGATTTCAAGATAAGAGGTTTTCATCAGGTCGCCCCGAGCTGCAGTGGGTGCAGTATGTATTTATTGGTATTGATTATTTATTTATGCAGCGTGCCCCTGCCCCGTGCCCGCTGCCCTTGCCCCCGGCTCCCTAGCGCACGCCACGAATAGAACGCTCCTGCTGGCTGCTGATCATCCTACTGGGCCATAGATTCATAAACGTATAGAGGTGGACTGTTTGAATTACATTAGGAGAAACTGTCATTATTAAATATTATGATACCGTGTACAATTACGACATAGTAGTTCTGTATTTAATCTATTAAATATACGTATATTTCTCGTCATCTCCATTGACTAACAGCGTGAATTTATACTTTCAACTTTACTTTACAACTTAATTTTCAAAGCGATCGCTAATTATCGAAAAGTTTCGATGAAAGATGCCACACATATGTAATGTTTAGTTAGAAATGAAAAAAAAATAGACAAATGTTGATTACCTCTTAAAAAATATTTATCGATGTGCGCATCTTCCTGCTGCCGTACTGTGCCTAAATTTATGATTTATCATATACTTGAAATATATGAGAATATACTTATTATTTTCTCATTACTTTAGGTTGGCGCAGTATGTTTCTTTCTCAATGGTAGTCCCATTAGCCCATAGCTCTGCAGTCATGCATTTACAAAACATATTTTTGTCACGTGTTCTTAGCCCGTTTTCACTACCAAGCTTAAAAATGTTTGAAATTGTCGCAGGTTTGGATCAACAACCTGTGCATAAAAATGCTGACGAAACTCTACCACAAGTAAGAAAAGAATAAAAACCTTGTTTCTATTATGTAGCTAAATTGAAAATATTTTGGTATACGACAAGGTTTGTGCGTCGGTTAGAGTACAGTTACTTATTATTCTTGTAAGATTATCTATGTTATTGTTTTAAAACAAGCCATGTCTATACTTCACAAAGCCACTTCCGTCGACGACGCACGTTTTGATTGAGTCCACAGTTTACGTTCAACACTAGGCTTGTTATTTCCACACCTCAAACTTTTATCGTGGCCATCTACGACGTACTGGGATTAAAAGTCTGTACAAAATCGAGCCGTATTCCTGCGTAATGGAGTTTCAATTGATTTCACGGCGTGTAGTGTTTATTCAAGCGTGCGGCCGGTTATATTTGACAGGTTTATCGACGCCTCAACGATTCGAACGGCTGCGAGCGAAATGAACTTTGCTAGCATGCTGCCAAAGACTTATAATGTGATATACATAACACGGGAAAGATAATAAACAGTCAAATACACTTTAACGCTAACTTTATGTCACATGAACGTTTATACTTTAAGCTATCGTGGCCTTCTTTCAACGCAAGTAAAGTAACGGAACGAAACAAGTTTAATGCTTTCAGATTAGTGTGTACGCGAAATTTTTAAACATATTTAATACATATCTTAAAATATATAAAATCTATGATATATCGAAATATATAAATATAAAGCCATACAAAATAATTTTGTCCTGACTAATCTGACACAATATTATTAATTAACAAATAGAATAGCAAAATCTTAAGTCTCAATTTTTACAATAAACATATTTTATCTGAGAAATCCTGTCAAGCACGTTAAAAATACATTGCAAACTTGAAAACAAATAATTGTAAAAAAGCAAAGGAAATGTTATCGCCTACACACAATAAAGGTGGTAATAAAGTTACCACAACATTGGGATGTTGACGATATTATAAGAGTGTAATATTATTCCGAGACAAAGCTTTTTGATATTGCTGAAAAAGCGTGTATCTGAAAATCAGCATAGAATCTTGATCAATCAAAAGTAGTGGGAGTTTTCCCCCGTGTTGGTCCAGGTCCCCTAAATAGAATAGACCGTCTTAAGTTGAATGGGTTATTACCAACAAGACCACTGGTGGTAGAGTGCTGTGCGGCGACTTAGCTATTCCTGTCGCCATAATGCTATTGTCATGTACCGATTCGGAGGGTGGGGAAACTAATAGTCCCACCAAAAGACAGCGACGCACCTAATGTATCATTACTTTTGATTTCATGATATCGTACGTCATGTCTCCTTGAAGCAGTCCTTGCCCACCGCATGTTTGATATCGTATTACTCGAATAAGACATTTTAAATGCAATAACATGGTTAAGTTTGCAAGAAATGTCGTCAGGTTTAACGATTCAATATGGAGCCAGGATGGATTTATGGGTCTGGCACTGTCCTCAGGTGGAAGCAATGTTTTTAGACTGTAATCGTGACCGGGGTTTGAAAGAAGGCGTGTTTTTTACCCGACTACGTAATTGTGGTCGTGCCTCTCGAGTGTAGAATTCTGTGTATCCTCGTCGTATGTCCTCACTGTAGTATCAAAGATTCATTGATTTCAATATAATGATAATCAGTTTTTTTGACAAAATTGTAAAAAACTTGAGATTCTCCTAAGGTGCAAATAGACCGATATGAATATCATAAACTTGATCCTTACGGCAACCATTAACGTCTTCGTTTCGCTATTTTTATTCCAGAACGCTTAACGTAATATAAACTTTTACGTTACTTTCCCAGTTTCAATTACGCTTGAATGCGGAAAGTTGTTAGAATCGTAAATATATTTTATACTGAACTTGTGCTTTGTTTATTGAAAGTAAGCAAGTTATTTACTGTTGATACACATTCACAAAACTGACACATAATACATAAAAAATCAATTTAAATATCGAAATAAATAAGCATCAATGTTCAGACATCAGACAGTTTTTTTTTCGATTCATGATTATTTCTATTTTTTGTCTGTTTTTAAGTTATCATCTTTATAGATGTGATGGTAACGAAGGAGGACCTCTAGGACCTCTATATACTACAAAACGGAGTAACTACCCTTAATGTTTGCGCTAAAATAACATCTATTTGAAAAAAAATACTATTATAATTAACTTTCAACTACGGAATCGTTGTTATTTAGCATCAAACATTGGTATGAAATGATTGCTAAAATGCTTCCCTTTATTGAAAAGAATCGTAGTCGGGATTTTTGATTAGCATTAGTTTGTGCTAAGTAATAATATTATCTTATTTTCCGCAACAATATATACGTCGCGTGCAAGAGTGTAATTTGACCATTGTACGGTAGAATAAGCGACCCTTTCTCTGCTGGAGAAATGGATTACTCAAGTTATTGTTATACCCCACTAGTGGAAGTAGGTAGACGCTTGTAGAGCATTTGCAGGGACCAATGCTCTCCTTGTTTGTAGATCTTTTTTTATGGGATAATACAGCAAACTGGCATATGGGTCTCCTGATGGTAAGAGACAACCGTGGCCTATAGTCACCATAGATGTTGTAGGTGCGCCGCTGCCCTGTGGTCGGGCTGTTAGACCTTATGTGCAAGTCTATAGGCTACCCTACTCTCCGGACCGAAACACGACAATGTCATTATGGCGGCAGGAAAAGGTAAGGCGGACAAATACGTATTTTCCTTTCTTTGCCACCTCATCAGCGCTCACAATTATCGTATTCTACTTTAAATATTTGGATAAGCAATAAACCAATATACAGCACCGTCACCATCTTCGGCATCTATAGGTGACACTTATTACTTATTAGAGAAGCCTACAGCCTTTTGGACGTTTTAATGCAGTAAAACTGCAAATCACTGACTTCAATATCATTGTGGGTCGTCCTGTTAAAGCTTTTTGTTTGTAATAATATTTCAAAAACCATTTAACCAGTTGCTATATCATTCAAATAGAACTCTGATGTATGACCTATCATACGAAAAAAGAATCATTAAAATCCATTTATCATTGGCGAAGTACTCTCGTAACACACATACAAAAACATATATTCACAATATCCTCTTTTTTAAAGTCGGTTTAAAAGAAATATTTATAAGTCTCAATGCTACCATGTGGAGATCTGTTCTGCGAGCTGTACCATACCGAGATGGTCGAATATGACTAGACATTTCTTTGGAATACAAATTTAAAAGTACATTATGATGGATGATGTCCCATAAATCAGGATGCACTTACCCAGTTAACCAGTTACAGTAATGTGGCTGAAAGTGATGGGTGATCCGTCACCGGCCGCGCCGTCACCGGCCGCTGGCGACGGACACAATTGGTGCTTATTTAATAACACGCTCTTGTTAGCGCTGCCATTGGTGCAGAATACTTCTACAGATTTATCTGGTAACTAGTTGTTGCCCGCTATTCTCGTTTATTGAAGACCTTTATTTATTCCTAGATTGAAGACAATTAATTTCTAGTAATTATATGGTTCATAAAACAATATATTTATCGTTACGCTCATATCCCGAAAGTGTAGTCAAAGGTATGTATATTATGTAGCCACGATTAGCCATGGCCCGTCGACATATCGAGCACAAATCCAGTGTTTCCGCACGATGTTTCCTTCACCGTAAGTAAAGAAAATGTACTTAAGTAAGAAAAATCATTGGTACATGGCGGGGTTCGAAGCTGTACTACCGAAATGAAAGCCCGAATCGCTTACCTCTAGGCCACTGAGGCTCTTCAAATATACAAATAATATTTGATTTTTATACACTTTAATCCCCTAATTCACTCCCTTTATTGAATGCCTACTTCATAAGACATTTTCAAAATTTTAAGTATATAACCCCAAGGAATTGACCTTAGCCTGGCCGCAAGGCAATGACGCAGCTATAAGTTACGGTTGTCTCTTACCAATAGAAGATCTTGTTAGCCAACTCATTCCATCAAAGCAGCCGTTGATGTTTTACATTTAAAAACCTCAACTCAAAAGATAACAATTGGGCATTATAAATTCTAAGCTATAAATAAGCTTCGAAACATCCGTTAAATCTATTACAAAATGGCGACGCTTACAAACACTTATTAAAATTCAATCGGCGTCTCCAAACTCCGTTGTTATCTCGTTTAAATTCAATTCGAGATCAACATCTCCTCGAAAATCTGATTCCAATATATTGAGACACGAAATATGTTAATTTTAAGCACCGTGTTATGGCAACAATGTATGCACCGTATCAGACGACTCTTGTGTTATATTGTGTGAAGCTAGCTTTAGGCCCCAGCTTTGTTGGTTTTTCCTTTAATCCATAATACCTATATGAATGTAACTTGACAGATTTTCATGCAATGTGCAAGGTAATAATATATGTCGTCTTGTAATAATGAGGAAAAAGCAAAAATCATGCGATATTTGGATAATACTTGATAATTCGCGTTACGTAAAAATATACATGATAGGTACGTATTACGTCATTAATATCAATAGTATATTATTACGTAATATGTTATTGACAGATAACGACAGAACGTATTTCGATCGCTACTTGCCAATTTTTACACAATAGTTGTGACCATTTGAAAGCGTAGTCTGAAAGCCATCTCAATTATTTTTTAGAATTAAGCCAAGTGATATTCTTTTACAATCTGTGACCTACCTTGTAACGCTTAGTAGCCTATAGCGTTACTAGTACGTTTAGATATTTACGTAAAAAACTTAACACCAAAAAATATTATGTGACTATTATTATCTCTAGCATTAAAATCTTCCATCTCGGAAGTAAAAGATATAAAAAGAATTAATTTTTATTTTTATAAAAAGAAAAGCAAAATTTCATTAAATAGAGTCAAGCTCGCCTTTGTGCAATAGAGAATTAAATTAATTAATTAAAATTATAAATCCATCATCTAGGTACTTTAACCATACTGTATGCCTACATACTATAAACCAAACGTTTCTATGTTTTACGCTATTATTATTATTTATATTTATAATAATAATAGTATAAAACTCAATTAATACCTATAATAATAATAATTGAAATATCAAACGAATTTACCTGGCAAGGAAAGATTAATAATTATTACCATCAAAATTATTTGGAATAAAACATAATATTCACATATAGTACAACTAAGTAGCACCTATCTAGTTCATGAAGGGCTCGTCAATCTGACAAGCGACTGCGCATACGCATACATTTGGACACAAACAAATAAATTCGTCTATCGACGCTCGTTCGTGCCATTTAAATAAACATGATCAGTTCAGATCAAAATAAAATGTTCTTTATGTTATTAAGATAGAGTTCAATTTTATTTGCTATGTAAGTGTATTAAAAAACAGTTTTCGAGTGATATTTAAATTTCGAAAACGTTTATTTTTTCTATGTAATCAAGTCGTTTGGCTTCTGGAATCACTTGATAATTTGTTTTATTTATAATTCAACTTTGTTGTCTGGTGATAGAGTTGTGTTTCAAATGCAGTGATGATTAGTTAAAGGTTGGCTCATATTGCACAGGGCGGATGCTGCGGTGGAATTATTTTTAGGTTGGTATTGGGCGGATGCATGAACGAGGTGTAATATTGCACTGTTTTTTTTTATTTCATTGGTCGCTAAATGTTGGTATTTAAATTTAACTACTGTTGTGCTCTATTTGTAAAATATTAAATATCCGATACTTAGTAAGGTTTAGAGTTATCTGTCCAGAACTAGCCAGAAACAGTCTACTAAAAAACTAAAAATGAGCACTATTGTCTTGACGTGATCATGTCGTTTTGCGCGATTTGAAATGTCAAACTTAAAAAATTATACTAGGTTTTTTGAGTTTGACATTTCAAATCGCGATCGCGTCGAGACGATAGTGCACGTTCTAACCCCTCAGGTAGCCATAAGTAAACACGTCAATGAGAATTGAATTGAATCTAACGTTGAGGTCTTTAGTAGATATATTATATTGTTGCCCGCGACTCCGTCCGCGTGATCTATACTCAAGCACCAACTCCGTCATCACCCTGTAACCTTTGTCATATCAGCTACAATAACACGTGCAAAAGTTTGCATTTCTTAATTTTAAAAAATCTAACAAGTCTGTGAAACAACAAATAACAACGAATAAAATCATTCAATATAGCACAGTTTGGATTTTAAATTTATCCCCTTTCTTATGAGACCTCTTAAAGGTAAATGGGATAAAAAGAAGCCAACAAACGGCGTTCACAAACCAAAACACGATTCAGCATTAACGATGAAACAAGGGCCAAATTGAAAATGTAGGGTGGGCTTAATCTACATTGATAACAGTAATTCCGATACGAATTTTTTTCCCTGTGTTGGTCGGGGCTCCGTTGTAGAATAGGCCAACAGCCTTCTACCCGGGTAGCTCGTAAGAGGCGAGCACAGGGTCTATTGTCACCAACACCGTGACATTGACTAGGTGGTAGAGTCTTGCAGCGACTCGCCCGGATTGGTACCACCGCCTTACCTATTCCTGCCACAATAGCGTCAGTGCT
>DVZL01003850.1:0-13527 GCA_018236625.1 Lasaia peninsularis
AGCACCGTAGGTCATCACTGGCAGCACACACTGGTTGAAAACCTTGGTTTTTAAGGACTGCGGTATTTTGGACGAAATATTTCATTTCAATTAGCAGAAAATAAAATATTTCTACTATTCTATTATTCGCGATTAAAACTGGTGCTTAACAAGGATAAGTCAATTGTGTTCGCATGTAGTTAAATGTTGCCAAACAAAAATATTTGTTTAATTTCAGAGCGAGACCTTAAAAATGAGGAAGATTACTATGATAGCTCTCGTGCTAGTCACAATGATTTCAGCGAGAAATGGTGATGGAGCTCATATCCACGGTCTGTCGCTGACAGAAGACGTCGAAGACTACCATCCCCGACGTCTCTATCAAGAATACAACTTGATTCGGAACCGGCCTGCCAGGCAAGATGACTCCTTCGACGACTACGGACATTTGAGATTTGGTCGTTCTGGAGATTGACATAAGTATATCAAAAAGTCTTACAATCCTCAAAAACTTAAAATATCACCCATTATTGATAAAAATTAAAACTTATTACGTGTAAAAACTAATATTAATAAAGGCTGGTTACATGATCATTTGTATTTATTTATTGTGCTCGATAAATTCACCTCTGGTTGAGAGCTATCGGTGTCAGACTTTGACGCACGTGTTCCCGGGTTCAATTCCCGGGAATGGCAATTTGTCCTGAGTTTTTTCAGTTTATCTGAAAAATATGTTGCGTGGGATTGTATTTCTGCCCGATATGGCCAGTTTTGCCACCTGATACATCATGTAACCTAATACCCCGACATGGATATTGAGCATGATAATCTTTTTCCCTGTTTTAACTCTGTTAAGATGAGATAGGAAGAGGCGAGCAATAGATCGTCTTTAGGCAAAGTATGTGTTACTGTGCTTTGGCCGAGATATTAAGTTACTTGATTTTCCCCGTGTTGGTACGGGTTCCTTTGTAGAATAGGCCAACTGCCTTCCACCCAGGCAGCGCGTAACAGGTGAGGACAGGGTCTATTATCACCAACATCGTAACACTGACTAGGTGGTAGACTCTTGCAACGACTCGTCCGGATTGGTACCAACGCTTTACCTATTCCTAACACAATAGCGTCAGTGCTCGCCATTGTCGTGTTCTGGTTTAGAGGGTAGGGTAGCCGGTAAACTTTATCATGCAAGAAGGCTTACCATCCCAGCCTCAGGTTGGCAATACACCATTTCCACCTTTGGTGTCTATGGGCGACGTGTCTTTCCGTTTATGAAATCCGTTTGCTTGTTTGCCTTCCAATATCATAAAAAAAACTTGTGTGGATTTCCACCGGCTACTTGTCGCTGCAGCATGGAACATGTTGCAGCGACAAGTAGCATGGAATGTTATGAAAAAGGTATAGCGATAGTACTTGAACGTTCGTGCGAGCGGCTGCACAACACTCTAAATGTCGTAGCTCACTTACACGTTCCCGCTCCGCCTCGCCTAAAAAAATATATCATTCAAATATGGGCCTTAACGCATGACCTTGCGATATAATTTACAATGGCAACGCAGTAGACGCCGATCAGGATAAATTATGTTGCCATTATAAACTAGCAAGCTCATCAAAGCCCACATTTCATTGATATTTTTTTAGGCGAGGCGGAGCAGGAACGTGTAAGTGAGTTACGATCTTAATACTTATGACGAAATGTATGAAACCATAATAATTAATCTGTGTAGAGCGTATAAGATAGCCGAAGTTTGAAATAAAATTTCAGTTTTTATTTAATGATTTATTATTTAACCAATAAATACATTTTACAACAGTTGTTACATACATGTGTTAGATAAACAATAAACATGCACTGGTTTCACTGGATCCATATCCTCGATGTTTGTTTATAACTTATTACTGGACCGATTGTTTTTTTTAATTTCATTCTTTCCTTCTTAATCAATTTGAACTTTAATGCATTGATAATTAAAGTGAAAATAAATATCTACAACTTACTCTAACATTAGAATGGTAAATATATTTTATGGCCGGACCATTTATTAAAATATATGTATAAACCAACATTAGCCACATTTAATATTTAGTTAGTAGTTTTCGTTGTACTTTTCGGCACCGCAGCTGTATGATAGAATATAAAAGCAAATGGGTATTTCATATTAAATTATGGAACCTACACCAAATGGGAAATATTTCTTTACCCAAAATTTATGAATGTAAAAGAAAAAAAATTGACACATTCTAATAAAATTACCAATTATAAGATCCATTTATTAATGTTAATTTGTAGAAAATAATGGGTATTTATTTCTTATCACATTATTAATACTCTAACATTCTAAGCCATCGCTTTATTCTAATATAATGTTTATTGTATAATTATTTTATAAAATTAGGCACGTATGATGTCGCTTTATATTAAATTTTATTGATGAGACTAGTTAGTTTTTTTTACGCTAATATTATAAATACTTTGCGATATTAAATATAATAGTACAATGTACTTGGTGTATTATGTGAAGCGTACTAAGTAAATCTTTGAAAGTTATTTAATAATAAACATTATTTAACAATTATAATGGAAAACATATTATTTATTCTGGGTATTGTTTTTACATAGAGTGGGGTTGGCGTACATGCCCGACTTTACCCACGCGGGATCCGGGTTTCATTCTCGACGGGGGCAGGCATTTGTATTTTTGGGTCTTGGTTAATTATATTTATTTTGGTTTTTATACCTATTGGTATCATAGTCGTTAGCCATGGCCCGTAATATTAGCTCAGTATGAGGTTGGATTAATTTGGGTAATTTGTTGAGAGATATTTGCTTATCATGGAATCAATAAATATGGTTTATTAGTAATAAAATATTAACTCATTATTACGTTGGTATCATTAGGTATTTGGTAATTCACGCAATGATGGTTTAGTAAGTTACCATACTAAACCATCATTACGTGAATATAAGGTTGTCCAACATAATATTATGATTAATATATTTTTTACTAAGTGTATTAAATTATATTTTTAGTGTGCGTTTATTCTACTACGGGAATTGATAATAAATAATCCCAGAATCTGGTTTTTTTGCTAGATCTATTTAAATAAGAGTGGTCTAAATAAATCATATGAAAACATACACTAAGAAAAAATACGGGATCGCTAAAAAGTATGATGTAAATATTACTGGACTGAATATAATTGTTAAATAATGTGGCCTACATCCCTAACTATACTAAAACATAATTTCATTTGCACCTTTTAAAATGTACTTTACATTTTGATTCTATAAATAGTGGAATAAAATTTGTGATTTATTTTAAATCCATTTGTAAGGGTTTTTATTGTGGTTTGTGAATGATACTCGAATCAAGTATTGATTAATTAAGGTCGCGTCACATGGCACCAACACGTCACGTGTTTAGTTTATCAGTGTCGCAGTTTGTTTACACCTTTATGACGATGCCAAAGGACCGTAGTAAAAAATTGCTGGTAAAGTGAAGCTTATATTATATCTCTCTTCTGTGTGTTTCCGAGCAGCGCCTGTGGAAAAAGAAAGAAGTCATAAGTTAACAGCTAATATTCATTGTGAATCATATATCACAAAATAGTTTTAACGCAGTCAAACTGCAAATAAACGAAATTCCATTTCACCGTCTCGTCGTCTCAGTAAACAATTGTTTTTTTTATTTTAAAAAACGCAGATCATGTGACAATTCAAATAAATCCTGTCCGAAAGCAAAAGATTTTATCTCGGGAAATGAAGATAGTCGCGTATTTTAAGAGATGACTTGGGTTTTGCCGCCTATAAGAGACGCACTGGTCATTTCTTAAATGATAAATTTATAATATAGACGAATAGGGTGGTAAAATCGAAACAAGTACTGAAGCGGTACGCAAAGGGAGGTCACAGAAAATAATTGTTTACGGATCATAAAATTTTTACAATTGAGCAATATTGTAGCAAACAAAATGACCATATTTATGCTCTAAGGAAGTTCCCAGTTAGCCGACAGAGTGCAACGTGGGTATTAACAGATTTCAGTGATGGTTTAGTGGGGTGTTAGCTACGAAGGAGTGGCTGAGACATATTTTTGTGAAAAAGGTATCAAGACATCGCCACAAGTGTGTGAAGATACCATTCTTGAGTTAAGCCCCTTAACAACATTATGTTCAATAACCAATTATGGTCCTTCCAGCAAGACTCGGCGCCGGGTCATAATGCTCAGTCCACGCAGTCTTGGTTTTGGTGTCGGACTTCATCAGAGCTGAAGGCTGGCCGTCTTCTAGTCCCGATCTTAATCCGCTGGACTATGAATTATGGTCAGTTTTAGAGAGTACAGATTGCTTTAAAACAACCCATACGATTGGCAGTAAAGAATTTCTACTTAAAAAGAATGTATGCTTCTATTGATAACTATCTGTCCTCAACGTTTAAAGGACTGTGTTGCAGCCAACGGCCAAGCCAAGCCACTTCGAATAAGCTTTTTATTTTTTAATTGTTTTATATTTACGTATTAAACTAACACACTGTAAAAGTAATAAATGTTATAATTGCAATTAGAAAACATTATTTTTGTTACAATATTTATGGCAAGACTAGGTACAGTCGAATTTATAAACTTCTTATTTTTTGTATCGGTAAAAAACCAGTGAATTGCGTAAATCGTGAGCGTTACGGAACAGACGTTGTGTGTATGTGTGTGTGTGTGTGTGACCTTGTTGACGAAGTTGACGATGGCGGTGGCGGGCTGGTCGGGCTCGAGCTCGGCGAACACGTGGCATTGGTTGTCGGCGCCCGATGACGAGCGCGCCACGAACGCGAACATGCGTCTGCAACGAACATGGTGCGTCAGCTTACAGGGGGAACGATACCTTGGTTCGGTAATCTAACTCGAAGTGTGTACGCTAACCTTTATATATCAAAATATACTATCTACAAATGCGATGAGTAGAAACGATAAGTCTTCTCATCGAAAATTCGTTTGCCCTTTTTTAACATAAGAAACAAGTAACTACCACATTTTTTATTTATCCTTCGCCGTACTACCTGCTGCAATATGATAGTAAAGTACTACGTCTACGAGGTTAAGTGTGTTCGTGTTAAATACTTTTCTTTTTCTGTATATTTTATTACATACGTTAAGTCACAATAATAAACTGCATCATTTTATTGCCAATGTCCTTTAACAGCTCGCATAATTAATCATTTATTATAGGTACACCATGATTTTTAAATTAACAGAAAAAATAACAACAGTATCAGTATCTTATATCAAACCTATTTAAAAATTAAAAAAAAAACAAAAATATAATATGTATGTCAACATTTTGACAACTTTCCTTCAAAAATCAAATAAATGGTCAAAGTACCTAAATATGATTATACGAATAAACGCTACGCGCACATAATAATAATAAAATCATAATACAGATACATAATCCAATATTGTACAGTTCGTGCAAAACTTAAATGCGCCTCGCGCGAACTTCATTCTGCAGTCTTGCGCAGTGCAATCTAGAAATACGTGCAGCATGAGCGAAACGGAGCATGAGTATGAATAAGTGTGAGCGAGAGGGATGATTTGCTCCCTCAGTTCCCCGCACACATATCCCCGCCGATACCTTAAAACTAAGTTCTGCGCAGCTACTTCGGAGGGGCATTTAAGTTTTGCACGAAGTGTAAACACTCAGGTGACGTGCGCCGGCACAGACACAAAGTCGAGAAAAGGGCGTGGGGGCTACAAGCGGGAAGCGTCAGTCGGAACGGACAGTTTTTGAAGTTCTAGCAATGTCGTCGTATGGCGAAATTGATTTGTAGTTAATAAGCGCGCGCATCTTTTTAAGTTTTTGTAATCGCGATTGTTTATCAATTTACATCTCGGGAGTGTATGTTAATGTTTCTTTTATCTTTAAAACGTGCGTGTTATTTGTGTCGAAAATGAAGGTGGACAGTTCAAACAATTACTTAAACATCTGTGAATAAACAAGTAAATAGGATGGTAAGGTTATAAAAACTAGCACCCATAAGCAAAATGCTTATTTTTAAAAACTTTTTTTACGCTAAAAGAGATTTTATGTTTTATCTGACAAATTTATTTTGAGCACTGAATAATTTTATATTATTTTTCGATTAGGTACCTACTAAAAAAACAAAAACAGTTTTGTTGGTCCTAAGCCCATAAAAGTATGAAGAGAAAGTTAGAATTATTTAAAAACTATTTACTAATCGACATCAGCTTTTTTTTAAATAAAAGAGTTTTTAGTTCTTAACATTTAATTAAGGTTTGTACAAAGGGTCACATGAAGTATATATATTTCTTGTCCATGGCAAAAAACCGTTAATGTCTTATACTACCAAGAAGAATGTCTTTTATCTTTTTTTTATAATTAATAGTTTCATAAAACTGTATTTCATTACGTAATTCCGAACTATGGACAGCTGATTTTTGGGTGAGTGACCCGCAACCGGTACGACTTGCGTATGTAAGTTGATGTGCCCATATTTTACGCAAGAATTTCCGAAACTTTTTTGTCACAACAATAATCAAAAATCTGATACCACATTTCTAATGTCAACCATGTATAACCCATTTTTTTCTACCTAATGGTGTATAATTATTGTCGTGTAGTATTTGTTCGACGCATATAGTATTGTGACACAAGGTAGGTGTGGTGGCACTCACTTTTCGGTCTTGGTCCCGTCGTGGACGTGGGCATACCGGCGCTCGTCGGGGTCGAGGCCGGCGTGCGAGACGGCGGCGGCGGGGTAGTGGCGCCGGAAGAACACCTTGCGGCTCGCGTCCGTCAGCGTGATGCCGCCGCCGAACACCTTGAAGTGCACTACCAC
The DNA here is from genome assembly GCA_018236625.1 of Lasaia peninsularis. NCBI lineage: Eukaryota > Metazoa > Arthropoda > Insecta > Lepidoptera > Riodinidae > Lasaia > Lasaia peninsularis. The sequence goes on from DVZL01003850.1 coordinate 6,827, forward strand.
CGCCTCGCTCTGGATAGGGGCGACGGTTAAACGTTAATGGTGAACGAGGTGCTATATTGAGCGTCAACATTGAATTAAAAGATGGATAACAATAAGAAAAGGGAGGTTTGCGAAGTGATTTACTTTGAGGGTGTTACTCGATTTTAACAAATCCAAGCGCGTACCTTGTCGTTGACTATGTGCGCGACGGCGCGGCGGACGGCGGCGGGTCCGGTGAGCGCCTCGGTGTTGACGGAGCCCAGCAGCAGCACGTGGCACGCCGCGCCCGCCGCCAGCAGCGCACGCGCTGCGCCGCCGCCGCCGCCCGCCCACGGGTCTCTGGGGGACAACCGTAATGTACTACTGCCACTACTGGCCGGCATACAAGGGTTCGTCTATGTTTTTATTTTTAACAGTCTTAGTAATAAAACGAAACATTCGATGTGTTGCCGTGAATCTAATTTGGGGCAAATATAGTTAGCGACCTGCATAGAGTTATGACACTGGGTATGCTGCGGAACACTACGGTTACAAACATTTTTTCTTTTATATATTTTAGCTTTTTTTTTTAGTCTCATAGAATTTGTGACACGCCTAACCACATCGACTAATCGTGAGGATTTAATTTACTTACTTTGGGGTTAAATAAATTTGTGTAATTTGTCCAGTAATATATATTTATGTCGGAGTTTAATTAGATATATCCTCTCTCAAAGCGTAAACAGTGCTCTTGTGCCTCTATAGAGTACAGCCCCCAAAATTTTATTACTCGTCGCGTAGAAGTCTTCAATTGCTCCGACGAGAAAGCTCTCGTTAAAATATGTTTTAATTCGGACAATTGCAAAGCGTTTTGGGTCGTTTTGTTCGAGAATTATTGAAATGAATCTCCCGCGATACCGTTCAGGCGATATTTTAACATCTATCATCGAACGTATCGCGCCTCCCTCTCCCTGTCTATTATACCATACCTGTCGGGCAGTACGAGCGGTACGGGCAGCGCGAGCGGCGTGACGGTGTGCTGGTACACGAGGGCGGAGAGCGAGCCGAAGACGGGCTCGTCGGCGCAGCCCCGCAGGCGCACGCCGCGCGCCGTGGGCTCCACCAGGAAGTGGCGCACGCCGCCGCCCGCGCGCACGGCCAGCCCGAACGCGCCCGGGAACGAGTTCGAGTCTCGCACGATGAACGCACCCTCCTCTAGCTGCTGCAGTGCCGCCACCGCTGGAATCGGTGAGTTATATTTCGACGTTAGACAAATGCTTAAGAAAAAATTGCAAAAGGATATTTGAATAATAACATGAATAATCTATACAAATAAATAAAACTGTATGTAATATTAAAATAACTATTTTTTACTAAGTGCATAATATGTATGTAACCAGTTTATCTAGGACATCATCAGGCACCAGATCTATCATATTAATATATTTTTTGGTCCTTCGAGCCGGATTAAAACCAATGACCTATGGATTTACAGTCCAAAGGAATTTCATGCGTGATTTTACGTTTTGAGAAGACATATTTTTATCGGTCGACTGGGAAAAGTCGATATATGTATTTTAACAATACCTACACTCTACGAAAATCGTATAGTTATTTACCATAAAAATAATAAAATATGGCTAGTACTCCATATGTACGCAAGATTATATATGATGTTAGGATTCGTTGAAAATATGTGTTAGTTATTCGTTGGAGTCCGTACCGTCGTCGCGCGAGATGTTGGGCTTGTACCAGTAGTGGCTGGTGTCTCGCGCGAACCGCTCACGCTCGGGCGCCACGTGCTGCGGCTCGGCGCTGCTCGGCCGCCGCAGGCTCGCGCTCGCGCTCGCGCCCCACGCGCGGTACTCCGACTCCGGACTGCTTTCGCGATCTTTTCTGGAAATCGATAGTTTCATTTTAGTAACACTTAATCAATCTATTTGCAAATAAAAAAATCTAACATTCGTTCCCTATATTTTAATCGTTTAATCAGTTCTATTCGATCTGCTGGTAATTTGTTCATAAAAGTTATGAGGAGGAAGAGGCTTTAGTAAATATGTCTATGATTAGTGCATTAAAAGGAATTAAAAAAACCATACTAAAATATCGTGAGAATAAAATATAATCCAACTTTTTAAGCTTCGAACCTTAAAAACTAGTAGGATATGTATATGTAGACAAATTCGCCAAAATAAAATATCTCAATAATTACTTTACGTCTACTGAAGTGTCTGTAGAGTAAAAATATCGTGTGGCCGACGAACGCGATCCGCGTGGTCATCGTTCACATGGCTATCAAATTACTGCTAATGGAGGCCCCCATTTTTGAGCCAGTAGGTACATCTTAATGAAGATACAATGTGAACTCACTGCTGCGGCCGGATCGGAATCGACAAAGTGACTCAGCAGGCTCGTCTGTTTTGTAATGACCAACTCGACGAAAGGTATTCGTCATCGTCATCATCATCGTTACCTGGTGACGGTGGGCGAGCGCGGCGGGCGCGCGGCGAGCGAGGGCGTGGGCGTGGGCGGATAGGGCGTGCGCGGGTGCGTAGGGAACGCCGGCGTGCCCGCGCGCGACTCCGAGCGCGACCAGCTCGCCGACCGCGACCGGCTCTGGTGCGTCTGCACAACGAGCGGATGGTGATTAGCTATCTTTTAGCTTAGTGTGCTTCCTCCTTCGACTCACTTTTCACTTTTATGAGGTGATTCCAATCGAGGGTCGTTTTAATAAGCTATGAGTTACTAAATAAACGAGCAAGTAGAAAGCGATCGTCGCTTCTACACGCTACTGGAACGTCGACGTTTTATTGACCGGTATTTTTGACTAAGTGAGCAAGCAGAACGAGACAATGGTGAGTAATGCCGCTGTAGCGTAGGAATAAATGAGGTGGCGGTACTAATCGGGCCAGCTCCTGTACTACACTCTACCAACCAATTAAGACTGTGGGTAGTGGGAAATCTAGTAACTTAAAGTTACTAGATTATCAGCGGGACGACATAAGCAAATGTCCATAAAATATATCTTTTATAGAAATCAATTTATTTTAAGGCTCTATTTGATGTATTATAATATTAAATTGAAAAAATACCCCGGAAGACAAACTCAAGCCCTTTGATTATGCATGTTTTTCTTGATAACAAAATGAGACAATGAACAAAAAGCAAAAGGTTACTGGCCTATATAAACATTCAAAGGCCATTAAGTATTCAGAGGCAGTCACTGTCTGCTCGACTTTAAATGTTAAAGTTAGAACCTTGTCAACTAACGTCAATCATGAAGACATAACAATTGTTGATCTTATTTTTATTACGGCACAGACAGTAAGGTCAAGTGATAAAGATCCAACTGTAGTGTTTATACCACGTACCTGTAGTTTAGTAGAATTAATAACTAGATCTTAAATGTATATATAAAAAAGCTCGTGTTATATCTAGGATACATTTCAAGAATAATAAGCATTTATTTGTGACGTAATTTAGTAACCATCTGTGATTATTTCGTAAAATGACATATTTGAACTGTTAATAAATCTAATTCGTAATGAAGAGGCTTACAAGTTTAATTATAACGATATAATAAATTATTGGAATACACTTACATATTAATAAAATGTGTATAGGTAATATTATCATATTATGACGAGCCGAACAGAATAAAAAAAGTAACATTTGCATTCCACTACTCGTAGAGATGTGATAAACGGCTTATTTTGATTAGCAACTTAAAACGCAGTATATATTTTTTTAAGCATGTTGTGTAAACTGTTTAAGATGCTTATTTCAAAATGAACCACAAAATCATAAGGAAAGGATTGTAAGATTTGTTGGAAGAAATGTTTAAAATCTATAATGTATACACTTAATTCTAACATTACACACAAAACAAAAAATAATATAAGTACTTTAATACGTAAACACTCTACACGAGTAAAAGCGCCCGAAAACAAAATACCAACACACACTATCTAGGAGATGGCAAATCGCAAACTAAAAAAAGCAAAAAGTTTTTATTAACTTCGTTTTGCTAAGCATTAAGCACTAAGTTTATTAAACGAAAAGTAAACACATCAAATTTAAGTCGATTCGTGCTGGGACTTAAGTACAATAGTTATTGCGCATATTTAAATTTAGTAGCTTTATATCAATGTATAGCCCATAATGCATAATGTGCTTTATGACAAAGGAAATAAGGTCACTTTTCAATCACACTGAAAAAAGCATACCTACCTTTATCGTTTAAATTCTTACATAAAAATGTCATAGCCCATAAGGTATAGTGTGCTTTATGCCAAAAAAAAAAACTAAAGTCGCTTTTCAATCACACTGAAAAAAGCATACGTTTATCGTTTAAACGAAATATGGATATATTTTTAAGCAAGTTTAAATGCTTATGCAAAAAAATCGATTTTTATAAAATGCTTGTCGTTTAAACGTTTATCTCTACTCGTAAATAATAAAACTCACGGCGAGGTCGGTGTCATGATGCTCCGCTAGCGACAGTAATCCGGCGGCGGGCTGGGGCGCGGGCGTTGTGCTCGCGCTCCACTCGCGCATCGTCATCTTTTCAAACATGAATTTCTTAGATGAGGTCCTGCAGGCAAAATTTAATGATATCTCTTAATTTGCACCAAAATGTCTCATTTACGATATTTTTCCTCGTGTCGGTCCGGGTCCCCTACGTAAAATAGGCCAGCCGGTTCCCTATCAGGCAGCTCGTAAGAGGCGAGAAACCTGACCGGGTAGGGATCCACCGCTATGTCTATTCCTGCCGCCATAGTGATATTTTCGTGTCCCAGTCTGGAGGGTAGGGTAGCCGGTAGACTTGTTCATAAGGTCTAACAGCCCGACCACCTACAAGATCTATGGTGTCCATAGACTACGGTTGTCTCTAACCATCAGGTAGCCCGTGCGCTTGTTCGCTATCTTATCCCATAAAGAAAAATAATGATGAGAATGTCTTTTTTAACGTAATTATGCTAATTATTACAAAGTACATAGATTACACCTAAATACAACACATTAAAATACTTACATAAATATAGACGGGAATAAGAGTAATATTATAAAATAATCAAAATTGATTCATCCAGTATAGAGTTCTGATATAACATAGAATATAAACAAACATATATTAGAAACTTCGCCTTTATTGGAAGTCGTTCGATGAAATGAAAATAAGTTATAAAATAAGACTCATATTCGTGGGTTGGTCCTGTATGTTCAAAGGACGGAACAAGGACCACGTTATGCAATAAGGATTCAGTTCGCCAAATATGTATTGTGAAATAATGAAATAAAAATAAAGTTTTAAAATAAAACCCTCCATATAGCTGTACGTCATGTGCATATAAAGAGTGGGTTTTTTCCGTTTTATTGTTAGTGTCATTTTTGGTCATTTTGGTACAAATAACTTTATTACCGACCGATTGTGTTTTTCATCCCATGTTGTCTTCAAGATAGATTCTTATAAACGGAAAACTTTATGCAACGATTTAAAACACAAATGTTTCCTATACAAATTCAGGGCGGGTCATTAAAGTTCTCGGTCTCTAAATGGATTTTTACCATAAATAAATTCCTCGGATTTTTTGCCTTTACAGATTTTGGATAAATGCATCAATGTTCAGCATTGAAATATGTGTAATGTGTATTACCTGTCCGGAGCTTGAGGACTGATGCTGTCCGTCCTGTGTATGGTGCGCGTGTTGACGTGGAGAGGAACACTAAAGTCGTCGTCGTCATCAGCAAATGCGGTCGTGTCACTGGTGTACCCGTCCACACTAGAAAATACGACGGCAATAAATATATTAAAAATTGGAGTGTCTCTTTGTAATATTAAAATACCCGCTTTTTACTAAATGCATAATATGTATATTTACAACGTACCTATACTAAAACAGCAAATATTTAGAGTTTTTGAAAATACGATATACGATTTAGAGAAAACGGCAGCAATAAATATCTCCTGATATATGTATTATACAAATCATTTCAATAAAAAAATAAAATTATAAAAATTACTTAATGAATATTACCTACATACATAATACAAGCATTTGGTTAACATGATACCAATTGCATTCATTATAATTTTAACATACATTGTTGTTAACACAAATTAGATTATGGCTTACTTACACTACCTTTACAGGCTTTCATGTAAGATCCATTATCAGCCAACCTATGCTTAACTTATTTTTGTTTATCATCGAAACTAATGTATATAAATAATATACATTTCATAAAAATTCAAACCCAAAACACATTAAATAACAGACAATCATTACATATATTATAATTTTACCGATCGTACATTAAAAAATATATAATGATCACACGTGAGTTAACAAAAAAGGAGAACGATTAGTATCTCAATAAAATAGCCCAAAAAAATAACATTTATACAGTTGGACTCTACAAAGTGCACGCGCTATAGCAATGTGCCAGCCATGTTTTCTGAGGGAAATACCAAGTAAATAATACCAATAAGGCATCAAAATAAAAAGAACCCTGTGTTACTTTCCAGCCTTTTAACTGATCTCATAATTATACCCTCTTTTGCAGACTTTTAAAGCTTTTTTTTGTAGTATAAGACAGCGAACAGGCACACGGGTCTCCTGATGGTAAGAGACAACCGCGGCCTATAGACACCATAGATATTGAAGGTGCGCCGCTGCCCTGTGGTCGGGCTGTTAGACCTTATGTGCAAGTCTACCGGCTACCTTACCCTCCGGACCGGA
>DVZL01003851.1:0-13526 GCA_018236625.1 Lasaia peninsularis
CGCGCGATTAGAAATGTCAAAGTCAAAAATTTGTACTTGGTTTTTTGAGTTTGACATTTCTAATCACGCGAAACGACGCGATCGCGTCGAGACGATAGTGCACGTTCTAAGGGGGCTGTTGTTTTAAATTTTGCCTCGGGGTATACATCATTCTTTAAAAATAACTATTAAAATCGGACTACTTTGTTAATAGTTGCATTGTCTAATATAAAATATACACGTTGAATAGAGAACGTCTTGCGCTTTTTCATCGGTTATAAATACTGATAGTCCGGCTTTCACGATGTTTGCGATAGAGCAAATGTACTAAAAGAAGGAGCTTCTCTTATTTTTTGTTCATTTCATAATGCGTTAAATGCACATAATAGTTTGTGTGTGAAACGTTTATAAAAGGCTGCCAATTTTTTTTATGGAAAACAGCGAACAAGCACACTGGTCTCCTGATGGCAAGAGACAACCGCGGGCTATAGGCATCATAGATTTTGTGGGTGCGTCACTGCCCTGTGTCTGGGATCTTAGGCCAGATGTGGAAGTCTACCGGCTACCCTACCCTCGGAACTGGAACACGACAATGTCTTTATGATGGCAGGAATAGGTAGGTGGTGGATTCCCACCCGGGCGAGTTGCTGCACAGTACTTTACCACCAGTGGTCATGTTGGTAGTGACTCAGTAAACCTATGCTCGCCTCTTGCCAGCTGCCTGGTAGGAAGGCAGATGGTCTATTCTACACAGAGGAGCCGGACCGACACCTTGCCCTAATGCCGATTCATTCATATATTCAGAGTTCATACGCGGTATATTTTATAAAAAAACTTCAGAGTATAACTCCGAGTCATTACAGCGTTACTGTTATATATTTGAGTCATCGTTATTTTGGTAAATGGCAGCTGCTTTAACCATATCTGCAACAAAAACTCAAAAGTATCCGATTACTAATTAGCATGTATAAAATTTAACTAAAATGGTTATGTAATAAAAGTTTACGATTTGTAAACGCCTTAAGTTGTCTGTAATCGCAAACGATATTCGACGTTAAAAGTATAAACTTAAGAACTTAAATATCGGGCAAATCCTATATATTACAGTTTATTGACCCTAAAAATACCTATATACAACTTTGAGTACTTCTCAGTTGGACATCGGTCCCCAAACAATAGGTAGGTACTTTCCCTCTATCCACTTTGATCTATAAATCCATTGATGGATCTTTTTGCACTCTTATGTCCATTTTAATCGTTGATTCGGAATTCTTTACAAAGTGGATTTTTTAGAACTACTGCGTGTCTGAAAATCAGAATCTGAATTAGGAACCTTCAAGAAAAGAGCATACACATTCCTAAAACAACGGCAACGCATCTGTGATACTTCTGGTGTTGCGGGTGTTTGTGGGCGGCGGTGATCACTTACCATCAGGTGACCCACTTGCCCGTTTTCCTTCTCTTGTATATAAAAAGAACTGTGTACGTATTCTTTAATGGATTTTCAGGCACGCAGTAAATCTAAAAAATCCACTTTGTAAAGAATTCCGAATCAAGGATTAAAGTGGACATAAAAGTGCAAAAAGATCCATCAATGGATTTTTTTTATGGATCAAAGTGGACATCGTGGGTACATTTAGATGGGAAGAAAATAACTGCAAAAGCTACGACGAAAATAAGCTAAACCAAAAGTTTCCAGTGGTCTCATGTTTCATGTGTTTCATTTTTATAGATATGTTTCAAGCTTCAACGCGTACCTACATTATGCGTTGAAACTTCCGATTTTACAAAATGAGGTATGTCTTTTTATACTAAGAAATGTATGAAAGTAACCGAAACTTAAGAACTCAAAATTAAAATAATATCCAGCAATTAAAAATTTATTTTATTAGCGTGAGAAAAATACCTACTCTAATTTTATTTTTTCATCCATAAAAATGTTGCATAAAAATATATGATTAAAAATCTAGATTTATATAAAAACAACATATTTTCATGGTTATGAAATACCCAGATACGACGATCTGTTCGGTTCAGACGTTCGTTTTATAATGTAAATTCAAACATAAAAATTTGCATTTATAATATTTATTATCGTGATAATTATAGCAATAATATAATAGTTTGCATTTCAAATTTTGATAAGGAAACAGGCGTGGATCAACTGTTTACAAATTTCGACCAATGACAGTGTTGCTCAATTCTGTAATCGACCAATGCGCGATGGGAACTAATGTTAAACGTCTTAATATTAAAGCTACCTTTAGTTTTAAAACTTTGATGACGACACAATGAATCCAAATACATTATTGCCTAAAATACGATTGGTTCTTGTTATAAAGGAGTAATTAAGTTTTAGAGTGTGACTATGATGATGTAATATAACTTTATTTGATAGAATTAAGTGTGAGTCTGCATTCCCGATTAATATGCGGTTTTTTTGTTTAAAGGTTAAATGTTTTCATTTTAATTGTTAGCTGCAAAAGAGATAATTTTGCTACTTTTAAAACTTGTATGAAAACTAACAATTAAAACACTTAAGATAAGCTCGAAGGTAGAAAACGTAGGTAACCCTGGAATTCCTAATAGTTAACCCATAGGAATGCCTACTAGCAAACCAAGTATACCTAGCGGTTACTACAAGTAGATACATTCACCAACAAATATGTCCACCACTTATAACCGAGGCTCGGTAGACAAAATACTAAATAAATACTGAACTTTTTTAACTTATTTCCATGGTCACGTGGAAATAATAAAAGATACAAGATTGGTAAAACATATAGGTACATACAGTGAATGACTGCAGGTCCCGAGGACCCTAGGTTGACATTCCACTACCCAATTGCTCGTGTATTATTTTGTCAAGGTTTTACGATGGCGGCATATTTGTATAGACTAGCTTATAAAGCGACTCGCCCGGGTCATTCATCACCCTATCTATTCCAGATTCGGAGAGTAGGGTAGCCCGTAAACTTGCACAGCAGGCCTAAGATCCCGGCCACAAAACAGTGACACCTACAACATCTATGGTGTCTAAAAGCTGTGGTTGTTTCATATCATCAGTAGATCCGTGTGCTTGTTTGCTGTCTTATCCCATATAAAAAAAGAGCAGTGAATGTGGATAGGAAAGTATATAGAAGTCGTTAATTTTGGAAATCGACTACTTACTGGTGGTAGAGTGCTGTGCAGCAACTCGCCCGGGTAGGGATCCACCGCCTTACCTATTCCTACCGCCATAGTGACAATGTCGTTATCGGGTCCTGAGACCAGGCCTAACACCCCAACTACAGTACACCGACGCACCTACAACAACTATGGTGTCTATAGGGCACGGTTGTCTCTTATCATCTGGAGAGCCGTGTGCTTGTTGGCTTCCTTATTCCATATAAAAAAAGTTAAAAAATACAAAAAGAGCAAGCGCAAAAAAGCACTATCCACTAGTTTACCCAACCTGCTGACATTCGAGTAATTTTTCTTTTCACGATGTATATATTTGCAATATTAGTGTTAATTTGCATAAATTGTTTTAAAAACTTTAATGTTGTATAACTAGAAGTCATCAGGTTTTGGGCTACCGCCAATTAAAAGTTATCGTGATGCTATTAGCATTCAATTAAAGTGTAAAACAATGACCATGCCAAACATTTCTTTTGGATAACACCGTTAGGTGTTTTCGATATACATCTTGAATATGGTATTAGATAAATAAATAAATATTGCTGGACAACTTACACAAACTGATCTAACCCCAAAGTAAGCAAATTACATGCTTGTGTTATGGGTGTTAGTACATAGAAATATTTGAATATTAAAATAAAAAATTGAATAAGCAGCCATACTCGGAAATATAATCATCTTTGTTCATCACACAGATCATCATATAGTATCGTCAGTGACGGTAGTGGTATTATAACTTAGCGATTGATACGATGATACCTTTACCGCTGATGTAGTATATGTAATATACGAAAAATCGTATAAGACAATTGTAGTTCAAACACTGATGTCACTGGAACGTCAACAAATTCACAATAAGCAATCAACGATCCAAACATACGTAAATTACGTTAATAGTCGTGTGTTATACTAATTAGCAATTATTATACAAATGTCGCGCGATTTTTGCCGTTGCTCGGCTGTTGCAAGTTACATAATAACCCTGTGTATATATTATTGGATCTTAGATTTGATGGATCTAAATAATATACTACACTCAGACCAAAATACTATAGGTAGCGAATTTGGAAAGGACAGAAAGTTTATGCACAGCCCTGACCTATCAGCGAGAAATATATCGTAAGAACGATAATTCTGCAGCGCACTGACTTGACTTATTTTAAATTATCGCTATTTTCTTTCAACACAAGTAAAAGAAAGTGACAAAACACGTTTAGTATAATATTGAATTAGTTTACATGTGACATTCATATTTATACTATTTTTTTTTCTCTTGGACATTGTTAACTAGGCCTTAAGTTTTGACATTCAATAAATGTATAATATGTATACATATTTTGAATAAAATATACTGAGATTGAGAATGAGTTTGTACGTGACATTCTCACATTTAATTAATCTTCGAAACATAAATTTTAGACAACCGTTAACTTTATTATACGATTTTGTATATTGTTCTTTTCATTTCAAAGGAAAATGATAACATACACTTAAAATAAGTTTAGACATAGGGCTAGCTTAGTATGTAAATAGTAGGTATGCCATTTAGTATCAGGACTGGTAAAAAATAGCAGAAGTACATACTTATGCAACCAGGATTAGCCGATATCGGGCACAAACCCAATCACAGGCAATGTTGTTGAACTGTCATTACATGGTAGTAAATGACGTCATCTCCCACTGTATGTCCCTACGTTCAAGAGGAAGATTTATATGTATATGACACTGAGAATATACTCATGCAAAGCCGGGGCAGGCCGCTAGCATCAGATAAACAGAAAAAAAAAACTTAAAGAACAAGTTGCCCAACCCAGGAATCAAACCCGGGACCTCGTGCGTAAGAATCGGACACCGACTACGCTCGCACAGAGGCGATAAATTAAATAAAAATATTTCTTTTTATGCGCTTAAAAATTATTACCGTATATACACGTATGGCAAAATCAACATCGGACCTCCAAAAACGCAGCAGTCAGAGAAAGCCTCAACATTACGATTAAATATACATATGCCTATCTATATATTAATCTCTGAAGCGCGTTCTACAAACACTTGCTTAATATTTTGACAAAATGACCTCCCTGATGTCGATAAAGTTTTGTGTTTATCTTTATGCGTTTGCGTTAGCTTGATTGCTTAGATATTTAAGTGCATTAAATTTACATGCTTATCTTCGGAAGTTTATTTTTAATACATGTAAATAAAACTGGAAAACAATATGGTAACACACGAGAAAAACATAACGATAGTGAGCATTAGATAAAAAAATATGGCTCTATGGTTGACTGTTTACTAAACATATTTTAGGCAAATAATAGTTCATTTTTTATTGTATAAGACAGGCACACGAGTTTCCTGATGGTAATAGACAACCGTAGCCTATAGACACCATAAATGTTGTAGGTGCGCCGCTGCCATGTGGTCGGGCTGTTAGACCTTATGTGCAAGTCTACCGGCTACCCTACCCTCCGGACCGGAACACGACAATGTCATTATGACGGCAGGAATAGGTAAGGCGGTGGACCCCTACCCTGGCGAGTTACTGCACAGCACTCTACCACCAGTGGTCTTGTTGGTAGAAACCAAGTTAACCAATCCTCGCCTCTTACGAGCTGCCTGGTAGGAAGGCAGTTGATCTATTCTACACAGAAGAGCCAGACCAACACGGGGAAAAACTTTTTCTTCAACTTTAAAAATTTTATTAATCATTGTATCCCTGGTAAATCAATTAAATATATGCATAGTTCTTATAGTTCTACACTTGTATACGTTCTATTGGAAATAGTAAGGTTTTTGTCATTACTAATGGGACTGAAACTATTGATGAATAGGAGATTGCTGCAATAATGGATTTTGGAAATGCAACATATTACTACAATTGCACATACCGTCCTATACCACCTCTTGCTACAGGAGGTGGCTTAGCCATGGGTTCTTTTTCTTCATTTTCTTTCCTCTTCTTCCGCTTCGAAACATCATCATCTGGTGCTTCATTGTCTTGATTATCTTCAAGGTATGGCCTTTTCGTACTGGATCCAGAACTGATATCGTCTTGAGTAGACGATACAACTCCGCTACTCAGCTGCGATGAATCTGCAAGATGTTAGCATTTCGAGGGTCAAAGTGATGTAAATTTTTATGTAGGAAATAAGATTGTTATCTCGTCTATTATAATTGATTGTTTATCAATTGAAATAAAAATAGTTGATCTAGATTACTGTAATATAAAAAGGCCAATAAGTAATGGAATCTAGATAGAGACATTGTAGGATTTTATTTTAACATTTTAAGATCAGCCAGAACAATACATAAAAAGAATATCAGATTAAGTAATCCCGTTAAAAAAACTTAATGAAATAAGAGAATAAACTATTCAAAATTTTTTCCACTTTGATAAATTAATTTTAGGAAACATGCTTACATTTTAATTTATACTTTAATTATTAAAAGAGTATTCCAAATTGATATATGTATAATTTTTCCTTGGACGCAGCAGTTTTGGACCTAAAAAAGGTTCCAGTAACCTATTTTACTATACTTCACTTTCGTGATTTTTAACATGCATAGTAAATAAATATATTTACTGTATTTGATAAAACACAAGCTTTTTCTAAATTATATATGGTTCAGATTCTTCAATGACTAAATATAAAAGCAGTTCAGTATTTAGAGTATATTCATTTAAATTACATTGACAAACCATTTAACTTTTAATTTTAATAATAACATATAAACCCGTCTGGTACTTACCAACAAACACTACACTCAAGAATATATATAAAACTTCAATGTAAATAATTACACTAATGGGATGCTAGAAATATGACATTAAGTATTTATATTATGAGGGAACAATTACCATCTCTACTGTCAATGTTATTGCTTTTTTCCTGTGACAAGGCTTCTTTGCTTTCAAAATGTTCTCCCTGTGCTAGGCTCTCCATGTTACTTTTTTTACTGTTTTCACTGTTAGCACTTGCATTGCAAACTTTCTTGACACTGTCATCCCTTGTACGACTGATGTGTTGAGCTCTCGTATTATCTATATTAACATAATACATAAGTTCAAATTTCTAAGACAGGAAGCACTTAGGGGTTTTTTGAACAGGCCTGGAAGTGTGTAAAGTTTATTACATCTAATTAACTATAATATTAAGAGACATCACTTTTAAGTGGTAATTTTATGATATAAAAAATAATTACTATTTCAGTCATCACTTAACACATTTATTATGAAGCTGATTAAATTAACAATTCATTTGAATAATTACGTTTATTTATAATATAATTTATTCTGAGTTCCACAATTTGTTCAAGGTTTTTTGGGAACTCAAACATAGTGATATAATTTCACATACATATAAGTTTAACACTACAAAACTCAGACCTTCAAATGCTAGAAAATATAACTTTATATTTAACCAGACTTTTATGTGAAGCCATCTTAGTATTTCTTCATACAATTTGGTGGCCTTAAAGGCTTAAATATAAATAAGATTATCATCCAATTCAGCTTTTACAAGAATTGAGTGCATACATTATTTTTCTAGATACTAAATTTCAGACTCGTAAAGTTTTTAAGGGTAAATTTTCATTTAATTTACTACATACTATGTGCAACTGATAATAGAGTCTAAGTATAAAAGTCTAAGGTTGAAAGCAGTAAAATATGTAAATAATACAATAAAACACTAAAGTGGTATATGACATCAAATACTAACCTTTATGATGTCATTGCTCCTCTCATTTGTATAATACAATACATAAAACAAGAGGCACACATAATATTGACTATATTTGTTGAAATGTGAGGTCTACAAAATGTCCATAATAAGTACTAATTTCATTGCATAAACAATTTACGACAATGCATTGCAAGCAAAGCGATCTACCTGATGCTAGTACAAAAAGATTCACTAAATAAAAAAATAAGAGGTTATCATAAAACAAAAATCGAACGATACAATTTTATTCACACTGTTTCACTATGCTACAATGTCTAAACCATCCGACAATATGATTTAAACGACTAAAATATATAAAAAGTGATTAAATTTAATTAATTAGGCTCATATTCTCATGAGTTGTGTTTTGTATTAAATTTTTCTAAGAGCTTCGTATTATCGTGGTTCGTATGCGGCATGCAATACAGAGGGTTCGAACAAGTATCAAAAATTATCTTTAAGACTCCCCTTTATGGTGCGAGAGCGCCCTTCTTTGCATTTCACCTCGATGCACACCTATAATTGTTATCGGTGCTCGTAATACGATTTCACATCAAAATATTTTAATATCAGTCCGATATTCCACCATAACGAAGTTGACGTTACTTTACTATGCGGCCATAGCGACAATTTTAGCAACACGCCCCACGCGTTTTAATACACGAACTCAATGCAGATATGTTGTTTTACGTAGTCCAAATTATACAAATAAACAATATTTTCACAAACTAAGTAAAATTGTAGTAAACGGAAGCACAGAAGTTTTACTAGAGTCAAAATTATAAAGTTAGACAAACGACAAATAAAAGTGACAAATGATTGAGTGTTGACCACAGACTACAAAGGGCAGACCTCAAAGTCCACAGACTACAGATGTCGCAACTTGTACGTTGTTCACGATTAAATATCTATTATTGTACGTTTCGTTTAACGTTCGTTGTCAAGTTGAGCAATATTTGTTGTTAATTATTATAAACGTTATTGTTTTTCATTTTAAATTAATGTGATCATCAAAATTAATATTTCATAATTTTGAGCATTAAGAATATTTACTTTTATTTGGTTAAAAGTAATATGATTGCACATCAAAAAAATTCGAAAAATTAAACCAATGCGCAAATTACGTAAAATAGAATAACAGTTTGTAATACATACAATAATTGTTGCAAAAAAAAAACCTCTATCAATATTTTTATTGACAAGCAAAGTTACAAAATATGACTTTCAGTTTTTTTTCACTGTAGTCATCATGATTGATAACTGACTTTGCAAATAGGAATTTTTTTATGTACTCATATTTTTTAAATGTATTTTTAATTTTTATAATGGATTTGTCGATTATTTGTTTGAATTGGAAAATAATTGTTCGTTTCTGTTGTTGTTGTTTGGAAAAAACTCTTATAGACTTATAGTACACAGCTTTAAGCGATTTCGGTTTTATTTTTACAATAAATATTAAATTTGTTTTAAGAGGTTTCCTATGATTAAACTAATAAGTCGGAATACGCTTATATCTCGACATAGCAAAATTTAAATTAAATTTAAGCAATTTTAATGATCAGAATCTGCCAATATTTTTATATTAGAGATTGACGATAATTTTTAGGCCGTTTTTTATAAGCATTTCCTGTCCTTGAAAAACTTAGATATTTAGATATATTTTATATTATATAGGTAACAAGATTGCATACACAATTTTTCAAATAAATATAAATATCCGGCAATTACACGTTGAAATCAAATTATAAATATTTAAAAATAGGCATATTAAGTTGTCTTTTTAACATCAACTGTGTAGTAATTATATTTTGCTTAAATTATAGTCAGTGTATCGAGAGAATATTAATTTCCCGCTCTACTCTTGAGTTTTATAATGCAAAAAAAAATGTTCGATTTACTAGGGACATTTTCAAATATATCTTCTTCATCCTTTTAAAATAAACTCTTTAGTTCATAGTTTTATAGTTAGAACCAGGACTATCAAAATGGAAGTTCGAAGCGCTAACCACTAGACCACCGAGGCTCTCATATATTTTGAAATACGCGAGCATTTTTACTCCGGAGTCCAGACAATGGAGTAAAAATGCTTGCGTATTTCAAAATATCGCCGTCGTTGGTTTTAGAGAGCCTAAAGGAACAATAATGAATGCAATTTTTTTCTTTTAAAGTTCTCTCTTATGAGGCTTATATAATGGCTATGTTTTATCGAAATCAATTTATTCTATATAGTCATATACACGATGATTGATTTTTATTCGTAGAAACAGTTCGTTTACGCTAACGGATTCGCCCACAATGCGTTAAAAATTAAATGTTTCCTTCTAGCGGGACAAATACTCAGCTCTCGCTTTTTATAGTTTTTAACAAAATTAAATCCGTGGCCTTTAAATAGTATGAAACTAATCAAAATTCAGTAGATTGTCTGGTAACAAACATATACACAACACACACATACATACATATCTTCACGTCAGGTCCTTTGAGTGGTAAGCAGAGAGTAGCAAGTGCCAAGTGTCAAAATCTCTTCATACTTTCCTGAATTCGTCCACATTCATTACCCCCTTCATACATACACGTTTAGCAGACTCTTGACACCACCCTCGAACAATACGCAAGCTATTTGGACGTGGAATGTCAACCGAGGTCTCTCCGGGTAATTACAGCCATCCTCTTTCGCATGGTATATTTGTTTAGCCAATTTTTCACCTTATATTCTTTCTTTTCTAAACCACCATGTCATAATGTCAACCTACATACTTGTCATATTTATTACTCTCTTCACACAAGGATTTCCCAGAGTACTTACATCCATCCATATTCACATTGTTTATCTGTTTTGTCAATCTTTCATTCTTTCCAAATGATCAAACCATGCCCTTTCTTATTTTTAAACCGACGCTATCTTTCAATGTCTCTCTTTCTCTAACCTCACTATACAAATGTGGTCAATGAGTGTACATATAAAGAAAGGTCAAAAAAGGAAGAAAACTGTTCCAGTCTGGATACTTATGATTGTTCTTTCTCAATGCATGTTAGACAAATTTAATAATACATCCACAGTGTAAAATGTCAAAATGAAATATCGACTAAAACTGTAACCCCTGTCTAGCAAGTCGGGAAAGTATAGAAAGGTAGATGTAAAATGCATAAGAAATCATATTAAGAATTCTTTTTAAAATCGATTTTGACGTTCAACGACAAAAATACTACTGGCATTGAGACACATCGATTGGCAAAGTGAATTTTTAAAACTGTGAAATGTGGCACGGCCGCGGCATGTAGAAAACAGCTTTAACGCTTACAACATTTCATGATTACAATACTAAAATATTTGTTTATTTATTTATTTATTTATTTGTAAAAAATACACGTCGCCTATAAACACTGAAGATATTAAAGGTGCGTTACAAAATTTTTTTTTATTTAGTAAAATAGCAGACAAACACACAGCTCTCCTGGTGGTTAGAGAAGTTATAGATTTTATAGGTGTTAGGCATAATGTCAAATCAACATACCTAACTACCCGATTCGACCACGACAGGAATAGGTAAGACGGCAGATCCTTGCCCGGGCAAGTTGCTGCACAGCTTTTTACCACAAGTGGTCAAGTTGGTAGTGACCTGCTCAAACCATGTTTTTCTCTTAGGAGCTGCCTAACAGAGTTCAGATTGTGTGTTCTTCACAGGGTAGTAACGCTTGGATATATACCCTCTCACCTGAGTTTACTGGCTTCCCTACCCTTAAAACTGAAGGATAATTACGAGCACGGCATGGAACTCCGGGTGGATTGGAAAACTCGA
This sequence comes from Lasaia peninsularis, assembly GCA_018236625.1. NCBI lineage: Eukaryota > Metazoa > Arthropoda > Insecta > Lepidoptera > Riodinidae > Lasaia > Lasaia peninsularis. The sequence continues at coordinate 11,684 of DVZL01003851.1, forward strand.
AGAAAAGGTAAATATAAAGTAATAATTGCAAATAGTCATGTAACAAATTAACTTTTAACTTTTTTACGTTATATTTTTATTGTGGCCAGCGGGACTAGCTGAGCCCGCGACTTCATCCGCGTTGTTATTTAATCATTTTATTTAATACATTAACAAAATAAAAGTAGCCCAAGCTATTCTTTTTTACACCAGCTGTCTGCCAGTGAAAGTGCTGTCAAAATCGGACCAGCCGTTTCAGAGATTAGCGTGTACAAACAGTCAAACAGACAAAATTCTAAAAAATTTTTTTGGTATATGTACCTTGTAAACATACATATTATGCAAAATAGTAAATAGCCGTTTTTTTAATATTAAATTTAATATGATATTAGCAACTTGCCTAAACCCCTACCCTAGGGCCTAGTGACATTTGAAGTTTTTAAATTTAGAACTCGCAGAACCGATTTCAGTTTAATTGCTATCTATTGTAGACAACCAACGTCACTTCTCAAGTTGAACCAAATTCCAATTTGGTCAAGCTCACCATGGACTATGTAACGACACAAAAATACTCATAATCCTGTTTGTCTGTCTACGCTTTCACGTCTAAACTACGTATGGCAGTTTATTACTCTTCATTAAGAAACTACTGGACGGATTTCAATGAAACTTTACGGTAACATGAGAATATCACATAGGCTACTTTTCAATCTAGTTATCTGTGATATTAAAATAATTCACGCGGGCGTAGCCGCGGACTGAAAGCTAGTAAATAAATAAAACGGTTGCCCCCGATTGATACCAGAATAAAAAGAAGGCTGAACAATTTGATGTTTTTTTTGTTTCTGCATAATTTAGCCAAAATGTAGTAAAAAAAACAGAAAATATCTATTGAATCTAATGCATATCTATTTGCCGCCATTTTTTTATGTCACATACAATACTTAACTTGTTACAAGAATCTAACAATATCAAAATCATATTAATCTTCAAGAGGAGTAAAGGATTTTGTACATATACGTACAAAGAAACAAACCTCCCCAACAAACAAAACAGCCTTGGACTTCTGTTTCGGCAGTCCAGGTTCAAACACCGTCATTTACTAATGAGGTTTTCTCACTCAAGTGCATTTTCTGATTGCTCTTACAGTGAAGGTTTTATCGTGAGGAAACCCAGGATTTACGCCCGAAATAATGACGAACTTGCCACCTACCACATCATATCATCGGTTAATCATAGAAGCATAAGTACCTCTGCCTATCCGTTCGGGGATATAAGCGTATCGATATTTATAATTATTTTTAAGAAACACATAACCCCTACTTGCAGATATAAAAAGTACATAGGCCCCTGTGAATCCCAGGCATAGATACGGAGCTGGTGGCTGGTAATCAAAAGGTACCCCACCCTATCTTTGCTCCTTTCCGATCCATACGAACTGTAAACTCAATACAAACCCCCCGAGTTCCCGGAAACATTCATCTGTGCCATTACAAGTAGTATTACTTTCAGGGGGGTGCACCTGCACTTACACCCTATAATATTATCTATTCTATATATTATATATCTCTATCCCGATAGTGGGGTGCACCCCCTTGCACACTACTGCCGGCGACCCCGTATACCTCTGACGTGCATCTATCGACTATTTTGATATTTAAGTCGAATCCAGATACTACAAATTTATTAGGTTAAAGGTGCTCAAAAAAGGCATGCTTATTAGCATGCTTAAAACGAGCATATACTAATTACTAACTAGCGTAACATACTCATTACTAGCAATGTTATGTCACACATGCTACTAATGAGCATTTGCTCATTAAAAGCATGCTTTCGTGCTAGTAATGAGCACGTGTGTCAGTAC
>DVZL01003852.1:0-13526 GCA_018236625.1 Lasaia peninsularis
TTTTACGCAATAAGTATTATAAGTCGGAAAAATGTCTGCCCTTTGAAAGTTGTCTATGTTATTAAAATAATTCACGCAGACGAAGCCGCGGGTGGAAAGCTAGTTTAAATAAACAAAATTTATAAATCAACTTAATTATTTCTTTACAAAACACGTGCTATTTAAAATTAATACTTTTTAAGTATAAACATTGAAAAAAAGTTTGGAATTTATTCTTTAAGCCCTTGGTATTTGGTATCAACTTTTGAATAACAATATAAAATGCGTTCTACGTCAAAATTATACCTATGAGCGAGGCAGATTTTCATTTCTCGTTCTTGTATTCATACAAAAATACAATACTACAAACTAAAATCACAAAATATTTTAAAACCGTAATTCAAACGCAAGCTACAATAAATAGAAAAGAATATCTAAAGCTATCAAAAACCTTTCAAATCTGAACCGATAAATTAATAAAGGAATAAAACGCTTTTATTATTTATTCAATCGATACTTTCTGCATCAAATACATACTTTTTACTTATCTCCTCGTTGGTCGAGTGGCGAGTTCATTGCGCTTGCTTTCTTTTTTTCAAATCTCCTCATCCCTGCATTCTCCATATCACAAATATTAAAATGCATCCTTATGGGGATATCAATCCGCAGTTTAAGTATGTTCTGTCTTCGATCAATTACGGCGGCGTACCACTAGTCGTCAGTCGCCTTTGAACTTGTAACCGGCATGCGAGTCCCATTACGCCTATTTATTTTGTACTTCTTAATATTAACATACAAGAAGATTGGTGGAAAACAACAAATAGTATTAATGGTAACCTGAACCCCAGTTGACAATCATTTATATCGTCGCATTGTTGTTATTATTCCAACAAGCCTTAGCGTCAGAAGTGTTTACATGACTCCTTAAGTTGGAACTTTCTTTGCATAAGTAATTTTTTACACGCAAACTTAAATTTCGTCTGAGAACGAATTTTTTGTTGGTTACTACCTACTTTTCTACTATTATTTATTACATGACATCTATTATAAAGGCATTTATTGCTATTCGAAGACATACATACTTTTTGGAAAATTTGACAAGAAAAGCAGAAAGGCTTTTTACATGTCCGACTACCATGTTTTAGTCAAAGAATCTTGTTCATACATGCACTTAAAATCTTTGTTGGGTATTGCTGAAACAGTGTGCCAATTTATTACACCAGAATCGGTACAACTCATTTGGTGTAGATTATCATTAGTTTTTACTATATTTTCATTGTGACAATATTCATCATTGTCCTATTGTTATTAAAAGCATCGAATAAGTTTTATGTTATGGCGATCGTCAAACCTGTCGGTCTATATTTTTGTAGACGTCAGACCAAGGCGCCACGTCACAGCCATGGCCTGGCGGGCAGCTGACATTGAATAAGATATCCACAATCGATGCCACCGGCGTCTCCCTGTCTACATTTTGTCTTTGACGTCACTGGAATCAGAAAGAGAAAAGGACACGTTGTGTAATTATTCAAAAGCAACAAACCTAAGTGTCTGCGAAAAATATCGTTCGTGAGGCAAACTTATTCATATTTTCTGGATTTAAGTAATTAGTAGTCGTAAGAAGCGAGTATTAATAAGAAATTGGCATAAGTCTAGTCGAAGATATTATCATCATATTAGTAAATGGGGGTAAAAACTTCGTTCACGATTTTAGCGAAGGTTTGTTGGTAAAGGTTAGTTTTATCCTTTAGGCAGAAAGTGGCAACTTTCCAGCCTCTGTACTAAAATATTGTCATATTCCGACTTCATCGAGGAAATATTTGGCATATCTACATTTTTTGAACCGTAAAAAAATCATATGATCACATGTACTTATTGGTGACTATCAAAAGGTTTTCTTGTTCTATTGTCTTGTTTCTTGACCTCCGTTTACAAAGATAATGCGTTCCCTGATTATAATAATACGTTTCTTTTCATTAAAATTTCTATTCATTCCGGGTTTGATATAATGATAGTTATATAGGATCAATTATAAAATAATTAAAATCAATTACAAATTACAGCTACTGAGAGTTGTTTGCCTAATTTCTAAACTGCAAATTTTCAAATTAGAAAACATCACGAAACAATCTTTTATATCTATTATGTTTTATCGAACAAAAAAAGAAGTAAATAAAATTGAACCGCGCGGTTTTGAATTATAGCCAAGCTTACATTTTGGCTTTATCTTTCTGCTAATAAAACTCCTTGAGTAATTAATGTTCGAAATTCACACTCAAAACCAAACCAAAAGTTTATGCGTCACTAATACCGTGACGTTGACTAGGTGGTAGTCTTGCAACGATTCGGCCAGATTTTTACCACGCCTTACGTATTCCTGCCACCATAACGTCAGTGCTTGCCACTGTCGTGTTCTGGTTTGTTAAGGTAGCCGGCTAACTAACTTACTTTCGTAAGAGGATTTCCAACCCAGCCTCAGGTTGGCGACGCACCTTTACCTTATTTGATGTCTAGAAGCGACGTATACTCGTATTCCTTGCCATCAGGGAATCCATCTACTTATTTAACTTCCAACACCATAAAAATAAATGACGATGATATTAAAGAATTGGAAAATGAAAGAAAAAATATTCCAGTAGTAACCATTGAGATTGGTTAACAAGACCCTTACGGATCATAGCAGTGTATTTTCTAATTATTGTTGATTTGTATTTGTTAGTGCATCATTAAATTATTACACCAATTTAAATCGGATTTTTATTATCAGAAAGTACCTACATGAGGTCAATTTTAATCTTAACAATATTTTATAAATTTTAATAAAGTAATATTTCAGATGTAACAAAAAACCTAACTTTTAAGCTATCTCTGACGACACTTATTTTTCATAACTAGGAATTTTACTTTAGCCTCTCTCTTCAAAGAAAACTGAATCAAAATTGGTCCAGCCCGTTCGGTTTATCCGTGGTAGGCATGGCTGCAAACAAATGAAATTTATATTGGGTTTAAAAGCATCGCTGTCAAAATACAAATCGATATATTATTCTAATCCACTTTTAATAAAATATAGTTCTTCTGAAATTCTATATAACTACATAGTATAAAACAAAGTCGTTTCTCTGTCCCTATGTATGCTTACATTTTTAAAACTAAGCAACGGATTTTGATGCGGTTTTCTTTAATAGATATAGAGGAAGGGTTTTTATGTAAATAATATGTATACCTGTACGAAGACAGGGCGGGTCGCTAGTCAAACATAATATAGACGAGTACTCGTACGACTTCAATTAAAGCATCTACTAAATAATCAGGGTATGGAAAATTAACAATTGTTTAGAGTAGTTTACCTACTAATATCTTCAATTTGAATTTACATACAGTTTTTTTTATTTATGATTTTTGTAGATATTTAATTTCATTTGAAGATATCTCCGCTTCTGCTTGACCGATTTTAATGACACTTAGCTTAGATTTTAGGAGAAGCTAATAAAACTAAGAATTGTGTTGGATGGAATCGTTTATTTTTTGCTAATTACGTATAAAGTAAATATATTTCTGCATACGCAATACAATAATTTTCAGTATTTTCTAAATTTTTAAAACATTTTATAATCTTCATATTACTTCATTTTACCCGCGACAGTACAAAGACGGTATATAAGAGGATATTTCCATTTATTTCTAACGCTACAAATCCGATTTTGATGCAGTTTTCGGTGTTGGGTTTCGGTTTGATTGGTGCATGTTGTGGAGTAGGTGTTACGGTGGTAACTTGTCAGGAGGCGATGCACTAATGTTTATTTGTGTAACCCATATCACCATTTATCTCCAAAACTACTAGTCCAATTTGATGCAGTTTTCAGTGATGGGTTCTGGTTTAATTGATGCATGCTCTCATGTATGTGTTACAATTAAAAGTCACCAGGGAACCATTATAGTTTGCTTTCATATAAATTTTATTGATTTTAACAATATTAAATATTACTGGACAAATGTATGTATACGAAGAAATAGAGCGCTCAACACGCGAATCTCCCCACGGCGATCCCTTATCTCTTACTTAGGTACTGATCACAACGAAAGGACAGATACTATTAACGACCTCCATAATAATAAAGGTTCCGAGACCCGATAACATATCGAACAAAGTGATTAAATACTTTCCCCTCGCACTGTTATATTTACTTGTAAACATCTTTAATGTCTTACTAGCAAATTTTGCTTTTCCTGAATAGTGGAAAGAAGCTACTGTCGTGGGAATTGATTAACTGGGCAAACCACGTAACGTCGCGAATAGTTATCGCCCTACCAGTCTTATAATTTGGCTCGGCAAAAATACGAGCGTCTTTTTCTTGCCCACCTTAAGACGGTCGTAGCCGAGAAAGAACTGTTCTAGAATGAGCGATTCGGTTTCCGGGTAGCTCAGTCATGTACACACAAGTACACCGCCTCATGGAGTACACACTAGACGTACCTAAACCAATATACACAGACTTCGTCAAAGCGTTCGATAAGGTCTAGCACAACGGCTTAATCTTTAAGCTTTACCAAATAGGAGTGCCCGACAGACTAGTACCTACTCATCATACAAGACTACTTATTAAATCAAAAATTTAGATTTCGTGTAGAAGAAACTTTCGTTACCAGTAGGTACTGCCCTTTGAGGCGGGAGTGCCGCAAGGCTCTGTACTCTCGCCACTGCTAGACACCCTCTACACAAGCGACGTATCCTGACCGCCACGAATAAATATAGCCCTCTTTGCCGACGACACGGCACTATACATCTCCTATCGAAATAGAAAATAGGTAACCAAAAACCTTCAACAAGCAGTAATGCTCTTGGTGGGCTAGTTGAGGAAGTGGCGAATCGAAGAGAACCCCGACGAAAGTGCAGCGGTGCTATTTAGTCGAGGACTAACTGCACAGTTAGAGCTAACACTCGGTTAACTCCGCAATCTCGATTTGCCTACTATGTGTAATATGTAAGAATGGGACACGCTACCCATGTGGTCTATATCTCACTCGGTTCGAATTTACTTATATGAAAGTCATAATGAAAAATGAACTTTATGTACTGTTCATAAAGTTTCTATTCGTAAGTATGTTTCTTCAAAGTCATCAGTCGTTTGAATATAACGTCCATGACCAATACCGTGCATGTATCATGCATGTGGTGAAATAAATTTGACATTTTATTTTTATTTATTGCATGATTTAAAAAGGTTAGGCATATAAATAACATAAATTATAATACTTTTTGCTTAGAATATTATTGTAGTTTTTCAAAGTTCCCTTTCCTTGACAGCAATACAACCCTGCTGATAACTAGATACTATTCAACATTCTACAATATTTTTTAATCTTCAATAATGTATAGTCTGTTGTCATAGCGTTTCTTTGCAAGGCAAGCAATGCATCAACAAAACAAAATGCATCCAATCATTTTTCAACATGGCTTGTGCTTTGAAATTTTGATTGTGTGAACCAAAGAATAAAATGTCTGAATAAATTAGTTCCATTTATTATTTTTAGTGAAGTTTTAGCTTAATTTATATTAATTTTATGCAAGTGTTGAGCTATTCTTATACTAAATGCTAGGACCAGGTGAGGTGAGCTTGTCAATAAATCAAAAGTAATGATGAATGAAAGAATAATTACTGGGATATCGGTTTCCTCTCCAATGAACGGATGTATTTTATTTTTGGTAAATATAGAATTGTGACTTGTGTTTCATTATCATACATGGTTCATTAAATTGTGTCCTAATGTGTGACTATTCAGATTTTAGGAATTAGTGCATTAATTAATAAAATTGTAAAGAAAAAGCTACAATTGCAACCCCAAACATAATCTAATTCGGTACATTTACGTTTATAATATTGTCTCAATCAATAATGATAGTTTTACAATAGGATGTCTTGTCCATTATGGTCCACTTATACACATTTTTCTAATTAAAAATAAGGTTATAATTGGTTAATATTCACTTTTATTTAAGGTTAAAAAATACCGGTTACTGGGATATTCCCAAGTTTTAATTAGCTTTTCTTTATTGTTATCCATTCTTTTATACACTTGAAGGTCATAATGTGAAGTATAAAACATCAAAGATTGGATTCTAGAAAATACAAAAACATTCTAATTGGTATTTTAGAAAGTCAACTAAGATTTAACTATTAGCATAGGTTATTATCTTTTTTAAATACTTTGTCTGGTTTTGTTCATTTTTCACAATCAATGAAGCTGTTTACTTTATTATTTGTATTTACCATCAGTTTCGTTATACTATTGATGGCTTCACACAGTTGTTGCTTAAAGGTTTGACATTAGATTTTTGAAACACCATTATAATATAAAGAAAAACATTAAACTAGGAATAGCCAAAAAAATGGTATTTGATGCACTAACACCTTACCTATTTTTATGATATCTTCAATGTGATGTTACAAAGAACGATTTTTGCTAAATGATTGTGATTTGTGACATATGATACCAAGGACAAAACAAGTTGAAATGTCATTTTGTAAGTTTTTTCATGAATTAGAGAGAATGTTATGTTTATCTTTAACTACATTTGTGTTTATTAAAACCAACACTAAACAGGTATAAATTATAACCATGTTAGATGAATTTAAGTCTCTGCAACCGGTGTATATGCACTCCATACTCTCTGCCTACCTCGCAGGGTACCTGACGTGAAGCTATGTATGTATGTATGAATTTAAGTTATATATATATATATATATAACTTAAATTCATTATATATATATATATTAAGTTATTTCCCCTGTGTTGGTCTGTGTCTGCCTGTGAAAAATAGACCATCTGCTTCCTACACAGGTCATAAAAGGCAAGCCTAGGTTAATTGGGTTACTTCCAACATGACCACTGGCGGTAGAGTACTACGCAAAAACTGTCCTGGGTAGGAATCCACCATTTTACGTATTCATTAACCTTACCTTCCCTAGACATTAAGAAAAATCATTATTAAAAATTTATATGGATACTATGCAAAAAATACAATATCTGGTGAGAATGGATAGAAATAGATCATGGTGTGGGCTAATAGATAGCCCCGACAAGACAAGGATACATGTTTTACTCACCTGGTACTCCACTGATGTTTTCCAACTATAAATGTTCTAGTAATTATTCCACATATTTACTAATTGTAATTTTAACTGTGTTGGGGACGGTAGTGTATAAAATCAAACAAAGCATACAATATGATGCAGCAAAGTGTATTGACTTGAAGCTTGTTTTTTGGAATTGCTAATAAGTATATCCAAATATAGTGTAATAAATAAACTTTTGGTTACATAGGCAAGCAATTATTGTATACAAAGTGGAAAAATAAGTAAGTAATTTTTATTACACTTAAAAAGCCAAAATTCACATTATGATACTTTAATTGAAAAGTTGCTCTTTACAATGGGTGTAACTTCTCCACTTTTCATGATCAACCAACAAATATGTCTTAATCTGGAATATTTAGTCAAAATTATAGGGTCTGCTGGTCTTTATCCCATATAGTTTGATAATTAATGCACTATATTATACAATCTGAATAGAATGATATAAGTCTCAGTATGCCCAGTAGTTCATCCAGTTCATTCATTTTAGCTATATTAATTTTGTTTATTACAAATTTATAATGATACTATTTTAGTGCTATCATCTTTATTATGTCTTATGATAATGATTGTCACTAACATAATATCATTGAAAGATTTTTCATTTAATAATTGGCACTAAATATTAATAATGTAATAATATTCTCTTCAATACTTTTTTTTGTAATTAATACTTTTTCTATAATTAAATACTTATTCTACTAGTAGAAGATCCGAAAGAGCTGATAATAGAATAAAACTTATTTTATAATAAATTTAGTATATTAGAGAATATATTAAAAATGGGTTGCTATAAAAAATCCTGGACTGAATATTTTTAATATATTTTTTTTAAATGATGTTTTATCTAATGTTTAATGTTTGTTATGATAAAAGAAAAAAAATTATATCTGGATAAGCCCTGTTTTATTACGTACACGTTGACTGCAAAAAAGTTGGTCCTAATAGAGGTTTGCGAATTTTAAAGACTTAAATTTCCACGCGTGTAAAAACGAGTGACAGAGAGATCCCTACCCCGGAGATACTGTGTAATAATAAAGGACAGTACATTGCAGTCGTCTCTGTTGGGGCCTTGAATAAAAGAAAGTGCACATGCTCAGCTCGTAAATTATGGAAGAGTGAGTTCAAGAATTTTTATGGCAACCCATTTTTCATATACTCTCTAATATACTAAATTTATTATAAAATAAGTTTTATTCTATTATCAACTCTGTGAAAATCTGCTTAAGTTCGGATCTTAGACCATAATGTTATTATTAACCACATTGATTTACTACTTATTACCTACTACTTTGGCTTATTTGAAAAATACTTTTCCTATAGAAAATTATTAAAAAAGCATGGAACAATAGTATATTTCTTCTCTTAGCCACAAACCATATGTTTTTCATCATAATCAGTTATATACCTATACTCGATGAAAGCTTTGTGTGAATTATGTCTTTCTTACAAGTCACCGAATAGAAACAGCATTTTTTTGAGCTATAATACGATATCACCATTTTAAATAACAAAATTTATGCAAAGAACTTCTAATTTATGTCCACCAACTTGACATCAAAGTGGAAATTAATTCTCTTAATATATTCACAAATTAATTATCTAATTATAATAAGTTGAAACTGTACAATAACAAAGCTTACGTACATGAATTAACAAATATAAACATTATGTCATATATTAAATAAATTACCCAAAACTTTACAGTGAGAGCTTTGGTCATTGCATTTTCATCTACAACATTTATGGTGTCTATAGGTTACGGTTGTCTCTTACTATGCCATGGAAAGCCATGTGCTTGTTCGATGTCTTCATTATGATTTTGTTACAATACCCGTAGTTGTGTTTTCGTAACATGAGAAAAGTTATTTGCTATTCTACTCTGTAAATAAATGTTAGAGCAAGAACTGCTAACATAATAGATATAAGTAGGTTAGGTATATGCAAGGATCAATACAACTTGGTGCTGTTATTTGAGTTTATTAGAAAATGTGAATAATCATTTGTTAACTGATTTGACTTATGCTGCCCTGGTAATCGATACAGCAGTAAGTCAATAAATGTGGTTTCGAGAAAATGGCTTTCGAGAAAATTTACTGTTTTTACTGCTCTTTATCAAACAAGAAAATGCATTTCTAATTTACGTATATTTTTGACACCTGGATAGAAAGAAAGCTCGTTTGACGTACATTCCGAATCAACAATAATAAAAAAACGGCCATCTGTGACTTACTGCCCTCTCGATTACTACAGCAGCATGAATGTGTGTAGGATGACTGACCATGTTGTGCGTGTGCCCGGAGTGCAGCGGCCTCAGCCCGAAGAGCGGTGGCCTCCTCCCGCGCGCGCAGCGCTTCGCCCTCAGCGCGACACCGCCTACTACGCTCCGTGAATAACTCGGACCTATCATATTAATTCAATATAACTCACATTATCCTAGCCTTACCCCGTTTCTATATCAAATGACATAGAAATGCGGTACAGCTCCTAATTTAATTACAATTAGAGGTTTTTTTACTATTGAGTAAAAGGCTAGCAACAACCATGCAAAGGCAATTACTGAAAATGGTAACTTCTTTTTCTATAATTCCAATACTGATCAATTGCATTGGGGTATAGAATAAAAAAAAAACCTTGTCCGTTCTAATTCTGCTATAATTTGTTGTAGCTGCTCATCCTGATGCTCAGGCTCGGGTGAAGTCCGGCCTGGATGCACTGGTAGAAAATCAGGTAGCCTCATCGATTCTCCTCCTAGAATATCATAATTTCTTCATATTAGGTTCCATCAGAATTCTATACAAACATTTATTCGCCCTGTTGACCAAAATTGAAGTCCATTGAATTGCTTTCATTAAAAATGCTGTAAAAAAAATAACACTTGGTATTATTACATGTAACAAAACAATGAACAGTGCAATGGTTTCTCTTTAACAGATCCCTCAGAAATGGTTTGAAATAATATATGTCTATATGTTAAGGTTAATGTTTTATACCCATTCTAATTTTTAAAAAAGACCACTAATACATAGTTAAAACACACAGTTTAATGTAAAGCTATTTTATATCACTATCAAATCAAATACCTTAAATTTTATGCATAATATAGTAGTTCTTACATAAGCCATTTCATTGAATATCATAGAAGTTACTAAAAACTTAAAATTACATCACAAAAAGGTTAGAATGCCATTCCCAAACCTAGCCTACTCATTAGATATTTTCTATTATACCAAGCTATAATTACTAGATGCAAACATAAATATAAACAATTTGATTCATTCTGCAATTACATAGATTTTGTTTGTTTGTTACTACCACTCGGAAGAAAGGGCAACAGCTAGTGTTATATTAATCAGGATACAAATCTAAATTTATGAAATTACTTGAAGAATGGTAATAGAATATTGTAGTGTTTGTAGGAAGAATTCACTAAAACATTATCTAAAAAAAAGTTGTAATAAAATGTGAAGGAATAAACCATTGATAGTCCTGCACTCGTTAAGATATTGAATGTAGAAATGTCTGCAATTCGAATACATGTTTAATACCGCAACCATCAAGGAGAAATATTTTTAAATGAACATGGATAATCTATATTTATAAAGTTTATTTTAGTATCGAACTATGTTTTAATTGTTGGTCTTTTGGAATAAGTGTTATAAACACATTAACATAACTGACGTTGTAGAAAAATGTTTGTATACCAAATTCAACAAAAGGTCTAAAGAAGGTCAAACAAATGCGTCAGAAACAAAGGTATTAGATACTAATACTTTGAACATTTTTCTTTAAGCAACAAACTTTGTACTTGGACCAATTACAATTGTCACATAATATAAATTGCCAAGGCTTAAAAGTAAATAATGTACCTTTATAATTGACTTCAGAAAAAGGAGGGTGTTACAACTCAAATGAATTTTCCTCTTTTGCTTATACACACAAAATTGATAATTGTGAACTAATATTAAAACTTATTTTTGTGTTTTATTTGGCATAGATCAATACTGGTACTTAGCGGCGTGCACAGGTTTATGACATAGGGTATGTGGTGGAGCAGTTGGACACAAAAAATTTTTTTTAGATTATGTCTTTGTATGAAACGTTGGAGTATAATTAGATATATCAGAGCCTGCCTTTAAGGGTAAACAGTGCTTATGTGCCTCTATGGAGTGCACATCCCTGCTGGTCCTATACATTTTATCACAATTGGTTCAGTAGTTTTAGAAATATAAAAAACATACAAAAACCATTCACTTATTTAGAAAACAACATAGTGAATTGAATTCAGTGTTTTGCAGATTTACTGCTTTCAAATTATGTTAAAATTAGCAGCAGCTCAGTAAAGATGAGGAATTACTGATTTATAGCTTACTATATTGGCACTTACGATAAATTATATGATTATGAGCAATTTTAATATTCTGGTCTTTTGGTTTTATCTATAAACAGTAAAGCACTTTTAAGGCCATTGCAATCTAATGTATATTTACAGTTCTCAAGTACATTTATCTATACAAACAAATAAAATTACACTATATAAATTACAAAATATTGAATATTAAAATAATGGCTTTTTACTAAATACATATTTGTATGTTTACAAGGTATGTATACTCAAATAATATTTTTTTAAATGTATATCTGTGTTTGTTTGCTCCTGCTGTTGCTGCTACTGGATTTAGATGTGACTCACTGGCAGATAGCTGATGTAATAAGGAGTAGCTTGGGCTACTTTAATTTAGTTAAATTCAAATATGGACAAAGTCGCGGGCGAAGCTAGTTACAAATAAATTAAGTCATCCCTAGACAAATAACTATAATCTGATCTAACTCCAAAGTATGCAAATTATATGCATGTGTTATGGGTGTCAGTCTACATACTAATACATAGAAATACTTAAATAGATAATTGTATAAATTTAATAAACCTACAGATTTAGAAATTTTCATGACACAAATGACTGCACCTGTCAGGAACCAACCCAAGCCCTTGACCAATAAAGCGGTCAATTAAGATATCAGAGTAATTTATTGATTTAACCCAATTAAATATAAATTCTTAATCATAACATCAAATACCTATTTATAATGATCAGGGGAGCATTCAAGTATTACGTAATGCAATTTTTGAAGATTTTTGACTCCCTCACTCCCATGTAACATGCCGTAAAGTAATGTACCCCTCCTCCCAAGAGCATTTTTACCTATAATATTCAACCAATAACTATGTAACGTAATTTGTTTTTTAACCTCATTCCTACCCCTGTAATACATTGTAATTCTTCTTCTTTCAAAAATCCTTGTCTTCAGATTGCGTTACATAATCCTTGAACACTTCCCAGAATATTTATTGCCTTAAAATTAATGTAAATGTATGGAATTGGAATATTCTTTAATTTTACGAAATAGTGATATCAAGTCTAAAGAAGCAAATATTGAAGAAACAAGTTAATGCAAAAAACATTGTAAAAATAAGTATTGTCACTCCCATATCCCCTGAAGGGTAAGCGGAGGTACATATACACCTATGAATAGGCGATCATATTACGTCCCTTGATGTGATTAGTGGCAAGACACAAATCTCAGGTTTTTCTCACAATGTTTTTCTTCACCGTGAGAGCACTCAAAGTTAGAAAATAGCAACTAAAGTTAAAAAAAATTAGGTACATGGCAGGTTCGAATCCAGAATACTAAAATGGAAGTCGGAAGAATGTACCATCATCCATAAAACCATCTTCGTAAGTTCATTGAATATTTACCAACTTTATTTTGATATTAGTTATATTAGTTGTAGTTAGTATACTACCATATCTCAAGATTGTGAATTTATATGTATAAATAAGCAAAATAACCTGCCTTTGGTAAATTTTACTAGTAGTTATCACATTCAAACCAAAAAACAGATAATTCATCAGCTTATTATAATACAGGCCTTAATTTATGGTGTTTTTGTTTGAAGTTGTAATAAACATGTTTATTATTATAACTCAACATAATTGTTCATTGTCTATATTTATTATAAGTTTTTCTTAAAAATTAAAATAACTTACCAGTATTAGGTGGGAGATCTAATGGAAAACTATTTCTAGGAGACACATTCCTCCGATCCGATTGATTTACAGATTCTGTTAGATCTAAGTTCAAGTGCACTGGTAGATCTAGAGGGATAGGTCCAGCTGCTTCTGCTCCTTGTGGTAGGTCCAACGGTATACTCCGATTTGAAGGACCCGAATCTGATGTACTTCCCTCGCCACCGTATGATTCGTAATCATAACCTCTATTATTTCCATAAATCTTCTTTTTCCTTCTTCCTAATGAAGATGAAGATCCCGCATTGAAATTTGTATTAAACGTAAAATCAGGTAAATTATCTAAATCAACAGATATGGGACTATTGGAGTTTAAATATGCTTG